>JARBWK010000005.1:60830774-60997544 GCA_030556195.1 Anolis apletophallus | reverse complement strand
CTTTTTAACCTGCTCTGGGCATTGAAAACTGCTTCTTCACTCTGCATTATTCAAAGGAGTATTCCTGAATTGCTGTAAAGCTTCTGAATCACCTCTGTATGGCCATTTTATGCTTCATTGGAACATCAGGTTGTAGAGCATCTGAAAATTTTCTGAAAAAAGTCGGGAATTTTCCAAAATTTCCAAATCACTTTGTTAATGACAGGCGCAGTTGCGCAATGTGCAAAAACCTGCAAACGGGACAGGCAAAACTTGGGGGATTCCCTTTCCCTCAGTTTTAGACCGCTACTGACAAAATTTGCCACAGTAGTAGAAATGATTCTCCTCTGTCAGCATACTAACTTTCAATGTGCATAGAAAATCGATGGGGTTTTGACAATTATAAAAGTAATTTCAGTAATTAAATAAAGAATATTACAAGAAGAAATGAGCTGTCTCCAGGATTCTCTCGGAAAAATTAAATCTATTTGTTTTGCATATTTGTCTAGAGCACATCCCTCTGAATTTGAGAAAATGGAATTTATCTCATAACATTTAATTAATTTACTACATATGATTGTTTCCAAGATAAGCGGAGGCCAGGCCACTGTTCAACATTGCTCCCAGATCAGGAGAGAGGAATCCCCAGAGGACCGATTCCTTGACCACCCTGTGGATGGCAGCATCCCACCCCCGCCCTCGAAGTTGTTTCCAAAAAGTCAACATGTAACCCCAAGGAGAGGAAAGGGGCCTCCTAACTTTTATTGTGTGGTCCCCTAAGGAAAAGATTAGATTAGTAGATTTCTAGTATCCAAAAGGACAACGTGTAACCCCAAGGAAAAGAAAGGGGACTCCAAATTTTTATTGTGTGGTTCCCCAAGGAAATTATGGGATTAGGAGATTTCTAGTTTACAAAAGTACAATGTGTAACCCAAAGCAGACAAATGGGCCTCCAAACTTTTATTGTGTGGTTCCCCAAGAAAATTATGAGATTAGGAGATTTCTAGTTTCCAAAAGTACAACTTGTAACCCCAAGGAGAGAAAAAGCGTTTAAAACTTGTATTCCCAGCTTCAGGAAGGGAATTATTGGCAGCAAAGGGGAATTCTGGTTTTCCAAAGCACAGAAGTGCTGTGATCAATCAATTCTTTGCAAAATGTTCTCAGAAGCACTTTAATTACCTTTTGAGTTGTCTGTCCCACATTATCTTTTAAAACCTTCATCTACATACATTCTACCTCTGTTCGCATCTAGTGTTTATTTATTTTAAAAAATTAATATTTCACATTTGGCCTGGCCAGAATGGTTTTAAATTGTCTGTTATTGCTTATGTATAAGTTATATTGATTGTATTGTTTTATTATTTGCTGTTGTGTTGTTTATTATGCGTCATTGGGCTTGGCCGCATGTAAGCCGCCCCGAGTCCCCTTGGGAGATGGTGGCGGGGTATAAATAAAGTTTTTTATTATTATTATTATTATTATTATTATTATGTCAAAGCCCAGGAGAGAAAAAAACCCTTAAAACTTGTATTCCCTGCTTCAGGAAGGGAATTATTAGCAGCAAAGGGAAATTCTGCTTTTCCAAAACACAGAAGTCAAACCCCAGGAGAGGAAAGGCTCTTAAAAGTTGGATTCCCTGCTTCAGGAAGGGAATTATTAAGCATATTGTAGTAGATTTCTAGTTTCCAAAACTACAACATGTAACCCAAAACAGACAAAGGTATTAGTGGTATTTTGTGTGGTTCCCCAAGGAAATTATTTGTTCCCAACCCTGTCCTTCCCTTGCAAAGTGGTGGCGTGGCATCTTTCCCACCCAAGCAGCCTGCCCTAGTCCCATTCCCTTCGTGTCCCCGGCTCACAATAAGCCCACGAGGTACGCGTGGTCCTTTTTAAAGGGCAATGGTTGCTGTGCCAAAAACCCGCCCCTCCCAATGTGGTTTCCCCTCATTGGCTGGAGGCAAGCATCCCAGCATGCAAGCAGATGCTTGCCTCCAAAGCTGATTAATTTCTTTCTTTTTTTTCTTTTTTAAAAATATATTTATTAGGGTTTTCCATAAACAGTAAAAGTGGGAGAACAATTTCAGGTAAAGGACAGTAGGAAAGATAGAGAGAGGGGAGGCCGGGGGTGTGTGTGGAGGCGGTGGGCAAAAGAGAGGGGTGGGGGTGGGAGGGGGGTTAACCGGGAATGAGGGGTGGGAGGCGGTGAGGGGGAAAGAGGGGGGGGGGGGGAAGCTGCAGTGGAGCAAACGGGGTGGGAGGGGTGGGTCTCGGGGGTGGGGGTAGTGACAGTGTTTTTTCATGCGTTGAGAGGCCTCTAAGCCTCTGGTGAAGGGGGGGAGCCCTTCCGTTCTGTATGCTATTGAGCTACAAACTCGTGGTTGTCCCCTTCTGTTCTCGATAGGAAGGCGAGCAGGGGATGGTTGGGATTCAAGTTATTCAAGGTGAGCCCCCCGACTTTAAGTAGGCTTTCACCGGGGACCAGTCGGTTTTCTTCAGCGGGTAGCCTCCTGTTTCGGATAGGTAGAAGGAAAGTTTATCCATATCCATGGCGTCTCGTAGTTTGTCCAGCCATTCCTCCAGCTCGGGGGTCTCCTCGCTCTTCCACTTCCTCGCGTAGACTATTCTCGCCGTTGTTGAGAGGTACACAAATAGTCTTTCCGCATTCTCGTCCGGCAGGTCTTCTTCGGACGTAAGTCCAAGGAGATAGGCTTCAGGTTTAAGTTCCATAGAGAGACCTAGGATCTTTTGCGTGGCGAGGTGGATCTTCTTCCAGAATTGCGCAGCATGTTGGCAGGACCACCACATATGGTAAAAAGTGCCCGTCTGGGAGGCACATTTCCAGCACTTGTTTTGCGTCCCTTTGGACATGAGGCTCAGCTTATGTGGGGTCATATACCACCGATTGAACATCTTGTGCCAATTCTCAGTCAGCTCCATCGCGTAGGTATACTTCAATTTTTTCCTCCACACTTTCTCCCACTCGTGGAGCGTGATTGGTCTGCCGATGTTTTTGGCCCACTTCACCATACAGTCTTTCACCACCTCAGTTTCCGTGGCCCACTCCAGTAGCTTGGAGTATAGTTTGGAGATTCGCTTCTGGTGTTTTTTGAGGAGGGGGCCCCAAAAGCTCTCTTTCTCCTCAAAGCCCAGGAGGTCGTCCTCTTTGAAGCGCTTCTCGACCTGGTGTAGTTGGAGCCAGGTCACGTTCTTGAAGTTCATCTGAATCTGTTCTAGTGATTTTAGGCGCCTCTTTCCTCCCACCTTGCTGGTTAAGTCTCCGTACGTGGGCCACCTGCTCCAGCCCAACAGGTCTTTCTGGTGTGCTTCCAGAGGGGAGAGCCAGAGGGGTGTAAGACGGTAGAATCGGCTCTTGTATTTCCGCCAGATTCTTATTATTGCTGCTCTTAATGTGTGCCTTCTGAAGCATCTCCGCTCCTGTTTTCGGTCGTACCAGACAAAATTGTGCCACCCAAGCTGCAGATCAAATCCCTCGAGGGCCAACAGCCCGTCCTTTTTCAGGTCCAGCCAATCCACCAGAAAAACTAGCCCGCATGCCTCGAAGTATGTCTTGAGATCTGGCAGCCCCAGTCCTCCTCTCCCTTTTTCGTCTATCAGCGTCGAGTACCTGATCCTGGCTTTTCTGCCTGCCCAGATAAATTTCAGAATGTCCTTCTTCCAGCTCTCAAACATTCGGTCCGATCTGATGACCGGAATGTTCTGGAACAGGTATAGCAACCTTGGGAGCACATTCATTTTGATGGCTGCTATCCTCTCCATGAGAGAAAGCCCTGCCTGTTCCCAATTGTCCAGATCCTTCTGCACCCCTGACCACAGTGCATCATAATTATTCTTGACCAGGTGGGAGTTCTGGGCTGTCAGGTACACACCTAGATACTTGATCCCTTTCGCCGTTTGAATGCCCATCTGCTTTTCCAGTTGGTCTTGGCGGTTTTTGGCCATATTCTTCGTTAAAATCTTTGTTTTAGTCTTGTTTATCTTAAGCCCTGCGACCCTCCCGAATTGCTCGATGTCTGCGAGCCACAGGTGCATGTTAGTTACTGGTTCCTCAACAAAGCAAATGAGGTCATCAGTGAAGGCCCTGACCCTGAAGGAGTGCTTCCCTACCTGCGGGCCTTTTAGTTGTTGATTGGCCCGAAGCTTTCGTAGGAGTATCTCTATTGCCAGCACAAAGATCAGGGGGGACAGGGGGCATCCTTGCCGTGTGCCTTTCCGAATGTGGAATCTCTCCGTGGGCTGGCCGTTAATCCAGATGTTCGCTGTTTGGGCCTCATAGATCGCTCCTATGGCGTTTCTGAAGCACTCACCCATGTCCATTTCCGCCATCAGGGTTTGGAAGAACCCCCAATTCAAGTTGTCGAAGGCCTTCTCCCCATCAAGAGCGAGGAAGGCCACTTCTTTCTTGGGGTGGGCCTCATAGTACTCCATGAGATCAAGGACTACTCTGACGTTGTCCCTGGTGTGTCTGCCCGGGAGGAAGCCATTCTGGTCCGACTCCACCCAGTCACTGAGCCACACTTTCAGCCTATCCGCTAGGATGGTAGCCATTATCTTGTAGTCGGTGTTGAGGAGAGATATAGGTCTATAATTGGCCACGTTGGAGCCATCTGTCCCTTCCTTGTGGATCACTGATATATTGGCCTCTCTCCATGATTTAGGGAGAGTCCCTTCCGACATTGCTCTGTTGAATATTGTCCTCATATGACTAATTAGTTCATCGGGCAGGACTTTGTAGAGCTTCGCCGTCAGGCCATCTGGGCCTGGAGCCTTGCTTGCATCCAACCCCTTGATCGCCTTCCTGACCTCCTCATCTGTTATGTCTTTGTTGAGGATCGACCTGTACTGCTCTAGAAGGGCCCCCAGGTTCTGGTCTCTTATGTATCTCGTGATGTCCTCTTCCTCCACTCGATCATCCGTATAGAGTCTGGTGAAGAACCGCTGGAATTCCTCCTTTATATAGTCTTCCTTTGTGAGTACTTTGTCCCCACAGTGGATGCTGGTAATGACCCCCGCTTGCCTCTTCTTCCGGAGCTTCCTTGCTAGCCACCGGGTTTGTTAGCGTTTTGGAAGCTCCGCTGTTTGAGGAATTTCAAGTCCTTGGCCATTTGCTCCAGCTCCAGATGATGTTTCTGGCTCTTCAGGATGGCTAGCTCGCGGGACATTTCTTGATTTTTAGGGGATGTTTTCAGCTTTGTTTCCGCCACTCTGATTTTCCCCTGCAGGTCGTGCATTTTCTCCTTGCGTTTTCTGTTTATTATTGCGTTGTGTTGGATCAGGTGGCCGCGGATCACTGCTTTGTACGCATCCCAGAATGTTTCCGGTGGTACTTCCCGGCCCGCATTGAGGTCAAAGTAGTCCCTGGTTAGCGATTTGTATTTTAGAATGTCTTCCTTCTTTTTCAGGAGATTGTTGTTCATTCTCCATCTTCTTGACGGGAGTCTTTGGTTCACCGTCATTTCCAGCGGGCAATGGTCAGAAAGGTCCCTCGGCAGTATGTCTATCTTCGAGACCTTCGTCACCAGAGAACTGGAAAGCCAGATCATGTCGATTCGTGACCAGGACCGGTGTCTGTGGGAATAGAACGTGAAGTCTTTTTTGGTCTGGTTGTGTGCCCGCCAGGCATCTTGAAGCCCAAGGTTGTTTCTAATTTGAAGCATCGTTTTTGGGAGCGATCCGCTGGGTTCAGGGGACGGCCCCTGCTTCTTCCTCCCGCCCCCGGATCTGTCCATATGGGAGTCTATCACCCCATTGAAATCTCCCAACAGGATCAAACTGTCGAAGGGTTGGTCTTCTATGTGTTGCTGGAGCTCCCTTGCGAAGTTTGTCTTGGGGCCATTGGGGGCGTATATGTTGCAAACCAGGAGGCTCTGTGAGCCCACCTTGATTCTTACTCCCAGTATTCTGCCGTCCTGGTCCTTGAAGGCTAGTTCTGCTACAAGTTTGGGGCTTACATAGATGGCTACACCATTTCTTTTCTTCTCTGCCAGGGAGTGGAAGACGTTACCTATCCCTTTGTTCTCCAGATGTTGTGCATGTTCCCTTTTAATATGTATAAAATTTTATTGCTTTTGACCAAAGGCCGTGTCCAAAATAAAAAGAGCATACACATGGAACCTTAGTAATATGGACTTCTTGGAGTGCCATCACATCATATTTTTGAACCAGTTGAAGAGTCTCTTCCTCTTGGGGGCAGAGTTCAGGCCGTTTATGTTGTTGGAAAGGCAGGCCAGTTGGATCTGCACGTCACTCATCACGCATTTCTATTGTGTGATCAGGTTCGTCGTGTCCTGCCTCCGTGTCGCCTGTATCGTTGTCATTGCCGTTGCTGCGCGGTTCTCGTCTAGGGGGTCCGTCATGGTCCGCGAGCTGAAATGCCGTTTCTTTGCAGGGTCCCCTTGTCTTGTTTGTGGGTGTGGGCCCTGTTTGTCATTGGTTTTTATCTTTTCCAGAAAGGCTTTGGCTTTTTCCACGGTTGTCAGCCAGTGCCTTTGGTCTCCCAATGTGGCCATGACTCCTTCTGTCTTTTCCCAGCGGAAGCGTATCTTCCTGTTCTTCAACTCTTCCGTCAGAAACCGGTAGTTGCACCTGCTACTGATGGATTCCGCCGAGAATTCTCTCAGTATTGCCACCTTGTAAAGCTGATTAATTTCTGATTCACTTCCTGAATCGGAAAAAAGATGGCAACAGTGGCTTCCAAAGGGTAAGGATACTTCCGGCTTCCCAAATTGCTTCGAAATCACTTCAAAAAGGGATTTATTCTGATTTTAATCCGAATAACAACGATTCAAAATCAACCTACCCATGTCTACTATTCACATTTCAGGATTCAATCTCTACAAAATTCACACACAATATTTTTACATAGGAAATATTTTCTTTGCAGAAGCTGATTTTTTGTGTGCAGAAAATCTATAGAGGGACAAATAATTTTCTAATGTTTCTTGTGCAGACAATACACCAACATGTGCATTTTGGGTTTTTTTTTAAAAAAAATCCTATACTGCAAGCAATATTTTCAGTCTAGGTTTCTCATTGCCAGAGTTTCAGAATATTCAAAACCCACAAATATTGTTTTCTTCTCTTTGAATGAATGCTTTCAATGAGGTGTCAGAGGTGTCAGAGTAAAGCAGTGATGCTGTAATAACCTAGAAATTTATCCCTGCTTGTTTCCTGGCAAAAAATGAGGCTGATAGAAATCCTGAAATATGCTTCCACCTTGAAGTGGTCACAGATAATGCTCTGTTTTTCTCATAGTGATTTTGAATGCCCTCCATTTCAATTATCTTTCCATTGTATTGCAAGTATTTCTGCTTCCTACATGTTTTCAATCTTGAGCTCATAGTCCTTTTGGCAGGGGAACCCAACTTGCTTCCACTATTGTCATCATTAACCTGTAGAAGTCCTACATATTTGGGGGTGGGGGTGGAGGGTGAGAAGGGGCAGATTTGCTCCCACTAGCATGAAAACCGTTTTCCTGTACCACTTATATGGAAGATTTCAGCACACACAGTGTGATTCCATTTAAACCTTTGGCATTGAATTTACAGTCAAATATGAATGAATAAGATTTAATTGATGCACAGAGAACTATACATCCAAGAGATAAATATGCCTTTATTATCTCCAATACACCAGCATGGTTTCAAATTAGATTATTTCATAATTTCTGCATCTTTAGTTAGTAATATAAACATGTGCAAAATGGAATTCTTGATAAAATTAAACTATGCTCTGGGTTATCCAGAGTTGCACTTTTCTAGTGTTCCTATTTTAATGTTTCACTTCTCAGTGACAAAAGGTTTAGGGCTCAATTGTCATCACATCTGATGGAATATTTTAAAATGACTTAAGGCTCTATGGGTTCATACACTATTGAATGAGAAGCATGAAAAGCTTACATCCAGTGTAGAATAATTGTTTATTTTTCTTATAAAAAAGCTTAAAATAAGAGAAGGGAATTAAACAAATAGCTGAAAGGTGTGGTATCTCAATTTGCTATTTCTCCATCTAGACAACTTTATCATGAATTGAAAAAAGGTTAAATATGTATTGACTATTCTCTCACAACAACAGAACAGGCTTTGAGAGATCTATGATAAAATGGGGAACATCCCAAGAAGATTCTGGTATATATATCCTTAAGCACCAATAATAATGCAATGTATTTCAGCTATCAAAAATGAAAGCAATAACTTAAATACACTGTCTACAGATATGAATCTACAATTTTTGAAGTTTTATGTGGATCTTACAGCTTTGATAATGAAATTCACCAGCAGGGTATGGAAACTTCATTTTCTCAGATGACCTTCCTCAACTTAGCATATCACGGCAACAATTTCTTTCAGAACCTTCACGCTTAGATAAAATTACCCATGTTATAGCAAATATGAGAAATTGGGAGTCTTCTGTCCCTAGTGAGTTTTCAATTGAATGGTACATTTTTCCAGTCTGTAAGCACCAATCTAGGCAGGGTCAGCTCTGGTTAGATAGAAAACTTCCAACAAATACCAGATGTTGTAGGCTATATCTCAGAGGAAGTAGAAAAGCCACCTTTGGGTATTCCTTACCTAATCAAGAGGAAAATTGAAAGCACACACACACGGCACCAAGACTACTCCAACTTTACAAACATATCTTAGAATCTGTCTCTTTTCATCACTAAATGATGGTTATATTGTATGATACCTAAACCTGCTAAAGATCATAATCTCAGTGCTATCACTGTGTACCCTTAATACTGATATGAAAATATTGACTGCTATTTTATTTGATATATTACAGAAAAAAATATTCATTTCTGGTAAGTCCACACCAGGATGGAGTTATCAAAATAGACTAGGAGCTGAGACTATTCTATTGGCTGTGGATTTGATTGCTAAAACTCAGAGCTGAGCAGTCAGCTATTATTTCTTTAGAGGTCGATAAAGCATTTTGATTTTTAAAAAACCCACCATTTTCATAGTATTGACTAATTTTTGGTTTTCTAAAATATTTTTGAAATAGAGACAAATTTTATATTCAATACCAAGAGCATGGGTTTTGACCAATTTTAACACCCCCCCCTTTTTTAACACTGCAGGGCAAGGATGTCAATTTTCTTCTTTAACACTTTGTACTCGGAACCCTTAGCATTTGCCATTACACAAAATTCCAGGATCAATGAATTTATGCATGTCAGTGTTAGAATAAAAGCGTATTTTCACTGGTGATCTTTTGTTGTTCATTTTCTTTGGTATTATCCTTCTGAGATTGAATACTGCTGTTTTATCTACAGCAATTGCTGTATTTTATTGTTTTAACCAGGGGGAACTGTGAATTTATGATGTAGTGTTGATTGTTTATTGTCTACTCATATGTTTTGTTTTGCACTTGTTTTTTGCATGTCACACCTTGAGTGTTTTGTGAGCTGCCCCAAGTCTTTCTGTGAGATGGTTGTGGGATATAAATAAAAGATTGTTGTTGTTGTTGTTTTATATTGAATTTCATGTCAGTACTTTGGATCACTCTCCAACGGAATCAGGCCAATCTGATCTAATTTTTAGCTGTTATACACTAGCCTGATTGATGTTCAGATTTGGCAGAAACAGCTATATGATCCTACTATATATATATATGCATGTCTGTATTTGTGTATCATACAAATTTTCTATTCACTTTCTTTTGGAGCCTAGAGCTAAGGCAATATGCTGCTCAGCTCTTTAGAAGTTACTATTTCTTATGTATGCTAGTTAAAACCTTGTTGGTCTCATTCTTTTATACAAGAGCAAAAATTCCAGATACATTTTCTATAAGTCTTCAGAGAGGTTTTACATTTGTTATTAGTTTTACACAAATCGTAGAGCTAAACTATAACAGTTGCTGTCTTGTTACATGAACCTTTAATAGTTCAAAATATTGGGTGAAATGTTTGTATTTCAGCTTGCAAAGAAAAAAATACAAGTTTTGCTCAACAACATTATTTTTCAATTTGTAGAAAACTTAATTGAGCAACACACCCTCTTGCCTTGTTTTCATGCAGGAGTCAATGAATATTTTGGTGTAGGCTAGGTACGCAGGTAATGAGTTCACAACAAGCTGCCTTGTTACATTGAGACAGCCTGTCTTGTAAAGCATTAACAATTTCTGTTGTTAAAAAAAAGGTTTGTTGTGCAGAGTATAAATCGCAGCAGAGAAGCAGTTCAAAAGGGTTTACAGCAAATGTGGCATATGAGGACTCAAACTGGAAATAATGCATCTGAGCAAATAAGCCATGTTATTAAAGCATTTCTACTTTATTGTAGAAAGCAACAGAAAAGCAATAATACACATGCAACAGCATGTTTAACAAGTTAGAACAGGAGAAAACATAACATGAGGCACACAAAATGGAGGCATACAGCAGAAGACTAACAGCAACTCTAAACTCCTCCCTTCTTCATCGCTGTGATTGGAAGAGAGAGTGAGCCAATAGGCAGAGCCTAGCAACAGTGATTATTTCTTCCAACTATATTACTAACTCTACCACTAGATGGCTCTCATGAGAGAGGAAATCTGCTCACTTGCATCCACTCTCATGAGACACAAATCACATTCATCTAGACATATTGAACTACAGCATTTTGCCATTAATTTCAACAATTTCTTTACATTTATGTGAGGACAAAATGAGGGAATGTCTACAAAGCTTGTCCCCATCTTAATCAGGCCCACGGATTGTTAACTTCTCAGACAGAATACATGGGGCATTCCTTAAAGATAACTCAAAGCTGCAAACTGCAAAATATTGCATAACTCAGTAGAAGAAGCTCAGCAACTAAGAGAGAGAGAAATAGCAAGATTTCATAGTGCTTTTTATACTAAGAATAAAATAAAATATAATAAAACATTATAGGTAATAAACATCCATGCTTTATTCTGAACTAGTCAGGTAGAGAATGAGAAGACTGAAAAACACCTAAGCCTTATAGTTTACAGAGTTATTTAGACAAGTGTACATCAATACTTGCTTTAAGCTTCCAATCTTTTAAGGCTCATTTTTCAAATGCCATTGAACAACTAGTACCAACCAAATGCCTATCTTATCACGAATGCTTTATTGTCTTAAAGCTATATACACTTAATAAAAACCTTTTTCATGTTAATACACAGACACTAAAGTGCATCCACAAGGTGATTTTTTTTTAACCCCACTCCCTTGTTTAACTATTTCATTGTAGCAGGGAGTGCAATGCCAAAAAGAAGGATAAAGATAAGTACTAGCCCAAAGGCAGTTGCATGGTGATATGGGATGGTTTATACATTATGACCCTCTTATCCATGGACTTATCATTCATGGTTTCATTTAGTCATGCCCTAGAAAATGTTTCCCCAGTACTGTTTCTGGGTCTGTGTGATGATTGTAAAACCTTCATAGCAATTAAATTCATTCAAGGAAATCTTGGAAATCTACTAGGTTATGAATGAAGAAAACATGGGCAACTTCTCAGTTTCAATCCGCAAAACCTCACCCCTGCAACTCCCAAAGGTTCCTCTGTCCAGCCTCCAGGTCTTCCAGTCTGAGCCAGTTCATGTTATTAGGCTCCTTCCTACTCAGAGCCCCAGATGTTTTCATTCCCAAACCTTAGCTTTGAAACTCATGGGATGGAGGTGTTTTGGTGTCCCAAACACACCAGTGACAGATACACGACACTATAGGTCCGCCAGTATAATTGTATAGTATTATTCCATCCTAAATATAGTTTAAAAAATACAGGCTTCATTATTATCAGCACTGCATTGCCCTTTCCAGACTGTGCAGAAATAAAGGTTCCTTGAGTATTCCCCAGATAACATATGTAAACCCCTCAGGCTTTGATAGTATATAGCCCACTGGGTGACTAATGGCTAATAAATCAGTGGTCTAATACATCTTCTTCACTTTTAGTCTAAAGGTTACCAATTATATTCGAATTCTGTCTAATACTGGCCCCCAAATAATTTTGGCATCTTGAATAGACGCTTTACATTTGGATTAGAGTCTCCTTCCCAGCAATCTGAGAGTCAGATTAAAGTAAATGTTGCAATACTTAAAAAGTGAGGCCAGTTAGAGCTGGATGCTAGGTATAATGTTGCCTCCTGTTTTGGGAATGCTTGTGGGAAATTTCTTTAGCCAGGAAATTTATTTTAGCTATATTTGCCTCATCTCTTTCTTTCAGATGGGAGCAGGAATTGTCACTTTTTATTATTCATTTCAGGATTTTGTTACACATAACATATTAGCACTCTCAAGAGTGTTTCAGTTGTTCAGTCCTGCATGGCAGGTGCCTGAACTATTTGTCTCTTGTGGTTCCTTCCAACTGTATAAAAACTTAATTAAATATTATGATTCTATAGGGCTATGGTTTACATTGTATTCTTCCATAAAGAATGAACTACCGATATCTTTTATGCCACTTCTTTACCTTTTCCTCTAGTATGTTATCACAAGGAACTATAACTGTTAACATAGTCTGTATGTATACAAGATCCGTAACATTTCTAGTACTTTAAGCATCATGCATTTTGACTGCATTTTGGACCCCCCCCCCCCCTGCATGCATGTCATTACAAACCAGTCTTTTTTGGCCAGTCTGGTTTCATTTTGGTCCATGATTGATAACATGGTTTAAATGAAAAATCACACCCTGGTTTCAGAGAAGTTATAAAAATGACAGTTTGCTTAACACTCCCAAATATTGTTAAGAAGCACCGTGTGTTTGTCTTTATGTGTGAAAATCAACATAGCAGGACAATCTTTTCTGTACATCTCCTTCTGTATTGCAAATCATCATGAAACTGCAATGATGCTTCTTGCTTTGACAGCCCTCTAAATGAACAGCCAAGCGTTAACAAGTAAATTCTTTGTTTATGGGAATTACATATGTAGTTCCATAGGCACTCACTGGCCATTATAGTGCCGTTATTGGAGATAATGCTCTTTGAGTGTAATGTCTTATCTCTATTTTAACATCCGGACACACAATCACCTCATATTACCACTTCAATCAAACCATTAAGCAACAAAAGGCTTCTAGCAGCTGAATGCAAGAGCAATAAATGAGGCATTTTTTTCTACTGTTGATCCAGCAAATGTCTCTTTTGAAAAAAAATACAAACAATCATAATGTCTGCTTTGACACAAGGTAGATTATTTATTGCTGGTGATTTATTGCTGGTCAATATAATGTGTCTCAATAAGAGAAAAGATGGATGTTCTGGTCTAATAGTAATATATTCCAGGGATGGAAAAGAATTTCTGTGGTGCTTGGATTTTCACCAAATTATCTATTTCACACAAACCAAGACTTTTCTCAAGACAAAGAGCACCTTGCCTGAGAGATTTTGACACCTGTGTTCTGTGTGGTGCATTTTACAACAGAAAAATTGGAAACTTCATAGCTTTTGAAAAATTTATAATAGCAGGAAGAAAATTACTAAAATCACTCATTGCTTCATTCAAGAACAAAAGTAGCAAATAATTACATTCCTACTGATGTCCACAAAAGATGGAACAGAAGCTCAAATGGTTTTTGCAAGCCATCAATTTGAGATTCAGAATTTGGGGGCCACAAATGGCAATGGTGATCTAGAGTGCGGTACTTCAGGTCAGCAGCTTGGCAGGTGACAGGGGTCTAAACTACAAAATCCCAGGTTGGTCCCAGTTGGATGGTTTCCACACAGTCCAGGAGCACCACAACTAGTTCAGCACCACTGGACTGCCTCCCTTATCTTGTCCCATCAGTCTAGTTTTACAGTGCTCACTGCTCCTGAAAATGGCAATGTTCATCATTCAGCACCTGTAGTGATGTTTGCTGGAGTGACAAAGCAATACAAGAGAGGGAAGAGAGGAAAAAAGAATTGTTCCCCGTTTTCCTCTTCCCATCTCCAATATTTGCTACTTTTGTTCTTGAATGAAGCAATGAGTGATTTTAGTAATTTACTTCCTGCTATTAGAAAATAGCAATGCAGGTGTTATCCTCTGCCTGTGACCAGATAAAGTGAAATGGTCACTTCCCAGATAGAAGATGGCACAACTGCTCACACTGATCCAAAATGCAGGTGGGTTGCAGAGTTTCAGGGAAGCTCCAGAACATCCTGGATCTTTTCTTAATGAGGGATAAGGCCACATTAGGTTTATGCATTGTGTGGATACCATTCATCCACAGGCTGATTCATATGGTCCATGTAAATTATATAGCCATGCATTACATAGCCAATGTGCTCCCTTTAGCACAAGGGAGCACACGGACTTCAGGATAAGGACAGCAAATTTTGTTTCACCAGATGCTATTGAACTAAAAATTTCTTTATCCCCAGTCCTCCAACCTGTGACAAGGAACAATGAATATTGCAACTGGAGGGCATCCTTGTAGCATGTGACAACAGTGAGACCTGTTGTTTTAATTGCCTTTGGGTTTGTCTCTTGTAAGCTGTCCCGAGTCCTCAAAGGGAGATGGTTGGTGGGGTATAAAAATAAAGTTATTATTATTATTATTATTATTCCCTGTACTGAATTCCAGTCACATCAATCAATTTTAGACATATCAGTTTGCACAATTCAATGCAACCCAGACACAGTATGGTGTAGTGGCTTCATGGTGTGAAATTTGGATATTTTTGATCCCATTTCAAGTTCCCATTTGATCATGAAAAATCATTTGGTGATTTTTGACTAACTATGTATGGATTGGGTGAGGAAGAGATGAGTAGAAGAAATCCCAGGATGAACTCTTAGCTCACTAATACTTAGAATACATTCATTGGATCAAGGGGTGTTATATAAATATGACTATTCTACCATTGATTTAACTAGTCTACACTAATCAGACTGCTAATTGCCACCCATCCTCTCATTATATGATTTAGTCCTGAAATCTCAGAGAATTTGATGCTGCTGACTTGTTCAACTGCAAGGCCTATTAGACACTGTGGGACCTAATTAACAGGCACACGGTTGTACTGTGGAGTGATGGAGCAGTAGTAAGAACTTTTGTATGATGATCATTGACAAATCACTTGGCTAATACATATGTAATACAACACCTGACTGATATAGTGGATTTCCCCCTCTTCTTTCAACATACTGAATTGGACTGTGGCATAAATGCTAAGGTTAAGGAAATAGGATCTGAGTCCCCTTTGGGGGAGATAAAGTGAGGTATACAATGATTATGATTATGATTATTAACAACAACAATGCTGAAAATGTGAATCGGAGATATCAAAAGGTCAATACACAGGCAAATATGATAGTGTTTCTGCTTATAAGAGACAAAAGAACAGGTGCACTGATAAACTTCAAATTAGAGTTTCAGCTTTGGATAGCTATGCTGATACAAGTATATATCTCTGTAAACCTCAGGCATTCATTTACAAAATCTCCTAACTATCCACCTTCATTTATTTTTTTCTTCATTTGTTTAATTTATATCCTGCCTTTCTCCAAGCATGAGATCCAAAGCAGCACATAACATTTTAAAAAACACAATAAAATTGTTAAATGCAAACTATAAAATACAATTAAAACATTTTTTTAAAAAAAATTGAAACCACAGAAACAATTAACAACAGTATTAAAAGATGCTTTAAAATATAATAAAATATTGGAAACAAAACAAGATCAGTCCTGGTTTGTACATGGATTGAATGCTGGATGGAAACTGCCCTGAAGCTTTAGGATATGCTGGAGCTTTCAGAAAACTATGGAGTATTTCCCAAATTATCTAGAAACAGGGAAAAGTTGGGTTAATTGTTTTTTTTAAAAAAACACAATACTCACTGTTCATCATGAAGACAGTCAGCAGTCCATGTGGGGAAGGTTTATGGCTTTTGTAGATAACAGTTCAGTAAAAGTTAAAAGTGGATTTTCCGGAACATTATATAGTCTCACTGTGGGCTCCACAGTGTTATTTGTATTCTAGCATATACAATCAACTTATAGCAAGTTCTAACAAAAGCATCATAGTAGTTTTCATTTCATTAAGCTCTCATCTCATTTTAACTTTTCAAGTAGGACTAATGTCTATACCACATCCAGCCAAGATCTTAAGGATGATTTGTTAATCAATTTCCAACTTGTCCAATCTTAAATCCTGTGGCAGCCAGGAGCAAAGATATAAATGTTTTATGTTGAGCTGTAATGTTAGGTCCTTTATCTCATAGACAACATTTTATTCACTATGGGGACAGAATGTGGAAATAGATAGGCCTTTCTTCTGATACATCATGACTCTTCTTAGTTACATCTTTCCCTTAAAAACATTTCCCCACATTGGGAAGAAATGTTCACTAGGCACCAAGAGTGATTTAGTTCCAATTCAAATAGGACTTCCAGGGGAATAGTTCATGACAGTACTAGCAATGGATAATCTACTGAGGCTGTTATCCTAAAGGGAAAATATAGTTGCATGTTCAGCTGAAATTAAAGTTTCAATAATGTGATGGTTCTAGTGAGCATAGTCATCTCCACAAAGGAATCAATTTTCCCATTTTATATATTGGGGAATACATTATGTAACGACTCTTCAATACTCGGTAAGGATCACGCGTAGATTGTATCACGGTCCAACACGATTTTATTGTAGGTACGACACATGTGAAGCAAAAGCACCGTCCCGCCACCCAAACACACCTTATATACCCCGAGCCCCTCCCCATTGCCCATGCAATGTCCAAGCAGGGTTGCACCATATCTGGTGATTCAGCATATCCCATAGTCCAAAGGGATGTGACCTCATGGCCCCATGAGTCAGCGTTATGAGTCCAATTGTCCAATGTCCAGGCTCGGAGGAGTTACCTCACTTCCCTCCGAGCCACACACACATCTGGAAGTTACGTCACTCCCACTTGACTCAGCACAGGCTCTATGCAGCTGGAGCCAAGGTCACCAAATAACTGGGGCAAAGGTCGGTGCAATCTCATGGCAGGTTGGGAGCCTGAACTTCTCCTAAGCTCAGGTCTCCCAATCCTGACACATTACATATACAATGAGGAATGACAAAGATACTCCCTGTAGTTAATAAGCTTCTAATATAAGAGTGAAATAGGGCCAGGCTTTAGCACAGCAGGTTACCTGCCAGCTGCAGTAAATCTTGCTAACTGAAAGGTTGACAGTTCCAACTCTGGGTCAGGGTGAGTTCCTGTCTTTTAGCCCAACTTCTGCCTACCCAGGCATGTAGCTGGGGGGCTTAGGGGCTTCAGCCCCCCAAATTCTCAGGGTGGTCCGCGAGAAGGCCTTACTGGTACATTATTTAAACTGTTATGTTTATTCATATCATGATCTGATCACCATGCTCATTATATCCCACATTCATGGGGTTATTGGGATAACAATACAAAAGGTTTGGTAGGGTAGTCCCTCTCTTACTCAGACTCAGCCCCTCCCGAATCAAACTCAGCCCTCCCCGAATCAAAATCCTGGCTACGGCCCTGTGCCTACTTAGCAGTTTTGAAAACACCAGTATTAGTAGATAAATAGGTATCGCTTAAGCAGGGGGGTATTTAAGGCACCCATAAGGAAATGCCAGAAAAATGCCAGCAATTCCATCAGGGAGGAAGTTTATGAACAAAGCTCTTTGGCAGCTCTGAGTCCCATTTGTGGTGAGAAGGGTGGAATATAAATATAGTAAATAAACAAAATAAATTATAAGGCTATGGCCAAAATATAGCATAGCCCAATGATTCTAAAACTCTAGTTTTTGAAGGTTTTGGACTTTAACTCACAGGAGCCTTGGCTACCTGGCCAGTAATCAGGGATTCTGGGAGATGAAGTCTAAAACATATAGAAGACCAGATTCTGGAAAATACTGTTATAACTCGTTACTATTCTTTCTTTTTTGCTTGATTAAAAATAAAATATGCCTTTTCTCCATTGCTATGATATTTCAGCAAATCCCTATTGTTCTGACTGATACATTCACAAAAAGCAGAATGCACTGGACCCAATAGCAAACCAGAAGCCAAACAGCATTTGTGTTGCTCCACAACCCTCTAGCATCAAATAAATTGAAAACGACAGAATTACCATTGATACAAATTAAAAACAAATAAAAAGGGTACACAGAACTGATTCCTTGAGTTCAGAGTCCATTACCAACTGATTTACTGTGCAGTGACCTGTGATTGTTTGCACTGAGAAAATGCTGCATGTGGATCCTATCAGCCTTATGGCCACGTCTCACACCAGTCAATAAGCTATTTAACTTAATAGGAAATGGTATTGATGGGAGCTGGAATGCAGTTTAAAAGGGGTGGGGAGAGAAAGAAAGATGCAGCTGCAAAAAGCAGATAAAGTCCTCAACATTGGGAAGGATGGAATAGCTGATTTGATGCTTCCCTTTTGTTATCTCATTAATTAAAGTCCAGAGAAAGTCTTACTGGGCTTGGGAGGGAGTTGAATCACCAAAGAAAGGTGCTGGAAGGATGATTATTCTAGAGCATTTGCAAGCAATCATGGATTAAATAGTGAAGCAATAATGCAATGTGTAGGGGTTTTTCCCCCCTCTAAGATAGTCCACATATGAACTAAAGTTAAATAAAAGAAAGATGTCACACCATTCAATCCCATTAGCTTGTATGTGACCCTCTTGGTACACCACAATTTTTAGGAATCTAAGTAATTCAATGCATGCCTACCTGCTCCTTCCTTCTTTTTCCCACATTCTCTAAAGGAATTTGGGGAAAGTAGACCTTGACATTTTGGAGTTTTAGTTGCTGAGATTTGTAGTTCACCTACAATCAAAAAGCATTCTAAACCCCACCAATGATAGAATCGGTCCAAATTTCCCACACAGAACCCCCATGCCTTGAAGGGACTCGCTTGCAGGAGCCTCCCTCCAGCCTCACAAGCTTTCCCTCACCCACCATGCTGCCATGCGCCAAGTTCACCTACTCTCCCCTCTCCACTTGGACTCTCAGAAACAGCCCTCCACTTGGCTGTGAGGCCAGCTGAGAGGGCTTTTTGTGGCATGATTTGCCATCTGTTTCCAAAAAGGAAGAGAAGAACAGGTGGAGAGATCTTCATTCTTCTCTGCCAAAGGGGTTCCTAAGACCATCAGAAATATGTGTTTTATAATGGTCTTTGGCAACCCTTCTGCCCCCCCCCGACCCCCCAGGGGTCATGACTCCCAGGTTGAGAAACACTGACTTAGATGGAAAGAAAAGGAAACTTACATAAACTAGCATGATCTAATGGAATAATGGAATAATGTAAAATAACTTGGATTGGATCATTAGTCAATCATCTATTCATGTAAGGATACTATTATGGCCCAGTTCGGGGGGGTACAGTACTTCCAAATAAATTATGACGGTCATTATCATCACCATCATCTCTGTATTTAATCCCTGCTATTTTTAAATGTGGTTTATGATGGTAGTATACATTTCTAAATTTTCTTTCTCATTGTGCCTGCTGTGTTTAGATAACACTTTCCCCAGATCTGTAAAGGTGCCCATTGCTCTGTGTGTGACTTGAACCTGGCAGGTTACTCTCCTAAAGTAAATGGCAGGGAGCTTGGCAAACATCAAGCAACAAGGTCTCAGAACATTTTAAATCCCCAGGGCCATAAGTGAACAACCCAGAGACTCCCTTGCTTCAATTTCTATGGCAACAGCATGAGTTTGAGATGAAAGTTGCATTTGGAATGTCACAGGCATCTCATAAACAGGAGAGGAAACAGCACTCTGTGGAGATTTTTAATTAGGTGACATGACAGTGTGGTTCTGACAAGTTGTTAATGTATTTTTGAATGATCAAGAGGTATATGACCAAAAGGCAAACAAATGTAAAATTTAAAAATTATAGCCAGATTGTACTGGTCAATAGGTAGCATGAGTTTGCTTCTTAAAATATGGTTGTGTGCTGTCCTACAGTCCTGCCTATATAGGCAGTCCCCAGGTTATGAACAAATAGGTTTGTCCTTATGTTTATTTATTTATTTCCAATATTTCTACCCCGTCCTTCTCCACCCCTGAAGGGATAACTCAGTACAGCTTACACTTGGCAATAATAATAATAAACTTTCTTTATACCCTGCCACCATCTCCCTCAACGGGGACTCAAGGCGGCTTACATGAGGCCAAGACCAAACAACAAATTACAATAAAATAAAAACCAAAGACACAAACAACACAGTGAAACATGTAAAACATATGAATACATTAAGAAATATAAAAAAATAATATCCACAATCACAATGACAACGAGCGGGCTGCTAAAGATAAATTGCTAAAACTCAGGGTGAGATAAAAGAAGAGCAGATTATTTGTGAGGGAGAGCTCATAAAGAAATGGGGTTGTAAAAAACAGTAAACAAACACACCAGGGTACTCATCCCACAATAACCACACACAGTATGCTGGACCACAATAACCATTGAAAGGAATCAAGGTCTGGACTACCATTCACCATGCAGGTGTAGGCTATCCCCCACGGGACCGAGACAAACACCAGAGGGACTGTGTGTGCCCCCCTTGTCCACTCACAAGAGTGATGCTCCACTGAGCCAGGCCAATGGGGAGGTGAAACCACCGTCCCTACCCCCCGCACACACAAAATAAGACAATCAATTGATAGAAGGATAAACGCTACAGGGAAACAGTCACATAACCATGTGGGGCCGGAATCAGCACATTGTCCTGCAGTGAAATAGAGCTGGCGCTGGTCTGCCGTTAGGGAGACCAGTGTACATACGATGGCAGGGAAGCGGGGAAGCCGCGGGGTGGAGGGGGCGGCGTAGAATGAAAATCGTCCCGCTCGTGTCCAATGGTGATGACGCAACGCGGAGGTAGGCGCAATGCGTAGGTGAGTAGAAGACTACAGCATGTCCGGTGCTGATGACGTGGAATGTAAACACTGCGCCGCCCGATGACGTCGCAGAGGCCACAGAGAGCGCCGTCAGACGTGCATAGCGTGGACGGCGCCTGGGGGCGGCGTTGGGTGAACCTCCGTCGCGCTTGCGTGATGACATGCCCGGAAATAATAGGTGAGGCCCCGTTGAATTAAAGGGGCCGACAGCCACCGAAACAAGAGCCGGAAAGGCCCGGTGTTCTCGGTGTCCCTGGTTCAATCCTGTGAAAAATAAAATATGCGGAAGCCAAATGGCTGGGGGGATGGCCCGGGCCCCAACCACACGATGCCACGGTAAGGGTGCTGGAGAGGGAGGCCCACGGTATCCCGATGCGTCCCGGGAACCGCTGGACAGACGCCGAACCCAAGGCAGAATATTTTAAAAATGAAGGAGATAGATTCTTTGCAATGCCTCATATAGAATTATTAATTGAAAGGACTAAAACAATGAATGAATGTATTTCAACCAAAAATAGGAATTCCATACACTCAAAGGGATTTTCCTGGTTTGTAGCAAATTAATTAGGAACTGTCCGAAATGCTGTCTGGTTAGCCCCTCCTTTATTGCAGGAGTTCCCGCAATAAAGGTCCTGTCTAGATGGGCCCAAAGAGGCAAGACCAAGGAAGGAATGAGAGATTGAGAGAAAGACAGAGGATAAGAGTGAGTTTAAAGAACCAAGAAGAAGACAACAGTGCAGAATAACTTCATAAGATCAAGAAATGTAGTGTAGCTTCCTACATGAACTTGGGAAAGCAATAAACTCTGCCATACTTCCATCCCCTTATCCTTATCAAGTTCAGCACTACTGACTTTTTAATGTTGAAGTCCAGCCCCATAGTCTATTCATAACCAAAAAGGGTTAGGAGCATCTGAGACATAAGATTGAGGAGAATAGCCTTTTCCTCTTTCCCAACCCTAGTATCCCCCCCCCAAATTACACTTATTTTCTAGATGTTTTAAGGATAACACGAAAGCAGCGGCCCTCTGTTGTTCATATGAGTGGATACTATGCATAGTTTAATCCAAACATTCAAAATAAAGATGCTGCTTGGCAGTGGGACAAAAGTTTTCGAAACACCACAACTGAGTTAATAGATTTTGTGATCATTTCTATGCAATAGCAAACAATCATAGGTCACAAAACCATAAACCAGAGGCTAATGGATTTTCAGCAACATGCTTCAGCCCTTTGCACAATTTTTAATTTGCTTTTAATTTATATTGATCTTCCCTGTTCTGTTTCAGTCTTAGTAATGTCAGCAGGTTAGAAATTGCATTGAGGACAGCAAATGTCTATGAAATAGCAGAGAAATGAAAAGCAAATACACTTTCATGTGTGTGCACACTTTTGGAAAAAATGATTAGAAGAGACTGAAAGGAACTCATATAACATCACGTTAATTAATACAAGAACCATATACATATCTGCTCAGAAATAAATCATGTTGCTTGCAATGACATGTTCTCCTAGTTAAGTATATATATAGGATGGTAACACAAAATCTGTTAATGCAGGATGTAGGGATTACGGATGTAATTCTAAGATAGTTTTTTCTCTCTTTGAAAGGAAGCAGAATAATTTTAGCAACTTTCATCTTGGTCTTAGAAAATCTTTGAAAACTGCATAGATTTTTAAATCTATTTGCAGTTTAAGATTTATTATGAGACAAAATCATTTTTGCTTCTTATAGGGCATGGTCTCCAGACCGTTGATCATTTTAGTCGCCTTCCTCTGGACATGTTCCAGCTTGTCAATATATCTCTTGAATTGTGGTGTCCAGAACTGGACACAGTATTTCAGATGAGGACTGACCTTAATGCAGCTAAAAGTCTTATTGGCTTTTTAAGGTACTGCATCATATTGTTGGCTCATGTTTAACTTGTTGTCGACCAAGCCTCCAAGATCACATGTACTGTTGTCAAGCCAGGTGTCACCCATCCTTTATCTATGCATTTCATTTTTTCTGTCGAAGTGAAATATCCCACATTTCTCCTTGTTGAAATTCATTTTTTTAGTTTTGTCTCAGATCTCTAATCTGTTAAGGTCATTTTGAATTCTGACTCTGTCTTCTGGAGTATTAGCTAGTCATCTGCAAACCTGATAAGGCTGCCCTGTAAACCTTCGTGCAGGTAATAAAGATGCTGAACAGCCATTGAACCTAGGACAGAACCCTGCAGCATCCCACTAGTCACTTCTTTCCAGGACGAAGAGGAACCATTTGTGAGCAGCCTTTGGGTTTGGTTGCTTAACCAATTACAAATCCACCTAACAGCAGTATTATCTAGCCCACATTTTACTAATTTGTTTGCAAGAAGATTGTGAGGATCCTTGTCAAAGGCCTTACTGGAGATAACGCTACAATCACAGCATTCCCTGATTGTAACCATTTTAAAAAGAAGATATGAGATTAGTCAGCTAAACAGAATTTGGAGCATATTGTAAACACCCAAAGTGCTTTGTAGAATTTACAACACAGAGTGAGAGGGTTGCCAAAATGCCCTTAGGGCATGGCTGGCTAGCAGGGGGCTAATTAACCCACTACAAGAAGTAATTGACCAAATATGCTCCTAACGGTCCCTTCCTCCCCCCTCCATTTCTTACCCTCTCTGCCTCTAAACCACAGATGCTCATCTCTCTTGGAAATGAAAACAGATACTGAGCAGTTTTAGGCCAGGTTCCATAGTTCATGTAATTACCTTCCTGGTCTCAACCAAGGGTGTTTCCAAACAGTGTCAAAATGCAGACTTTAAAGGGAGGTGTAAAAATCAGAGAATTCAGAGCAGGTCCCCACACAGACATGCCAGTCCTGGGCTTTCTTCCGACACCGTCCTCACAGCCCTTCTGTGTCTTGGGATAAAATGGATTATTGTGGATCATTTGGAGACTTTTGGGTATATCTTTATCTGAACTGATGTTTTTTGATTTTAAAACCCATTCAGATTATCGAATGAATAAATAAAAAATATATGCATATGCAAATACCTCAATGTAAAAACATATATAAGCATATAAGCATCAGCACATAATGGCAGGAACTTCTAAAAAAACTACTGTGTGGAAGGGTCCTCTGTTCCAGGCCTCTCAATCTATTAGAGTAGTAGGCTTGGGCCCAGATCAGTTTGAAAGTAAGTGATTTGTAAATTTGGTGGTTTGTTTTGTATATTCCCCCGAAAACAGGAGGTTGGAAACCAGAAAGCGATGCAAAACGGATCAAGAGAGAATATTTTTTCAGCTACTGGAGAGGATGGAGTTAACTCTGAAATATACCTGAGGAAGGGGTCTGTCACAGGGCTCCTGGAGAAGAATGGATTATTGCAGCATCCTTTTCTTCTTCTCTGGCAGTGGCAGCAGTATCCATTTCTTCCAGAAAAATTCCCTAGGCTCTTCCTCTGGAGAGGGCACTGCTGGGAATTCATTTTCCTAACAGCACTTGCATGAGGCAGACATTGAAAAGTTTCTGAGTTCCTCCCAGAGCATGATAGAAGTTGAACACTCTCTCTCTCTCTCTCTCTCTCTCTCTCTCTCTCTCTCTCTCTCTCTCTGTTTCTCAGCCAATAAAAAGCCTGATTTTGTCTGTGTTCTGATTGGCTGAGAATAGACACAACTGGTGACTACATTTCCCAAGAACCCTATCTTGTGGTTTCTCTAAATTAGTTCTTAAAAATTGGTAGATTGCTGAATTGTTCTGAAACATGGCAGGCCTGCAGTTGTAAATGAGGTCTAAAGCTGAGATAGGTTTCATGTAGATAGGCCTTAACATGACTGAGAATTGAGCCTCTAAAGCAGGGGTCCTCAAACTAAGGCCCGGGGGCCGGATGTGGCCCTCCAAGGTCATTTACTCAGCCCTTGCTCAGGGTCAACTTAAGTCTGAAACGACTTGAAAGCACACAGCAACAACAATCCTATATCATCAGGCAAAAGTAGGCCGGCACTTCCCATTTAAATACTAATAAGTTTATATTTGTTAAAATTGTTCTTCATTTTAATTATTGTATTATTTTAAAGTGTTTTTTGCACTACAAATAAGATATGTGCAGTGTGCATAGGAATTCATTCTTTTTTTCCCTCCAAATTATATTCTGGCCCTCCAACAGTTTGAGGGATTGACCTGGCTCTCTGTTTAAAAAGTTTTAAAAGTTGACATGTTCAAAATCCGGTATCAGGTCTGAGTTTTACAGAAACAAAAGCAATATAAGTTACAGACCATAATGAGTTTACAAACCAAGCTGCAATCCCAAGTCTTTCAAGGTCCAAGCAAGAAACAGAATTGCAAAACACAAACCATAATAACAGAGGATCCCAAGGTCAAGAATGCAATTAGTGAAGATAAGCTGAGGAGTTCAGACTCATCTCTTGAACAACTGCAAACAATAACCAAGATCACAGTCCATTAGTCAAATGTCAGGAGTTTAATTGTCAGGGTCCACTCCTCAAAGGCCAGGAAGTTAAAATCCATAACTCAAAGCCATGAATTCTGTTGTCATGGTCCAGAAGTCAAAGGCAGGAATTCAGTAATACAAATAGGGTCCGAAGCAAAAATCCAAGGAAACTAAGACAAGAGTTCAGAAACCCATCCAAGAAGCAGCATAGCCAAGGTTCAGGACGAGGATACAAACCTGTCCGCTCCACCAGAGCCACTCACAGAGGCTTCTTTGGTTAGAGGTCTCAGCTTTAGAAGTTCATCACATCCAGCCTCTGCTTCTAATCACTGGAGCCAGCAATGCTTTCCTTGTTGCAAAGGCTGATTAACCCTTCCCAAGCTTGCTGGGAAGACCTCTCCCCAGCAGCAGCTAAATCAGGCCAGACAGACTGCTAACCACAACAAAAGTTACATTTTATGGCAATTCAAGGTATTTGACAGGAAGTATTATATGAGGAGTTTTATATCATTACGTTATCAATCCAAAATATATAACGGGAAATAAAAAATATAATGAGCTGCATATACTAACCAAGAATCAACTTGGATGGATAAAGCCTGACACCTTAATCAGGTAACTTGTTTAGATGACTCAAGTGCATTTTATATGGAATGATATTTGAAAAATCATCTGGGAACCTTTTTAGTACAAAATATGATGGTAAGAGTACTCTTCATAGCCGAGAAGAGGTTTGAAACTTTGCTTCCAGACTAGTTGTCCCAAAATACAAATCACTTCACCATGCTGGCCAAACATACTAAGTCACATCAAAATTTGATAAGGGGTAAGTCACATCAAAATTTGTGAGAAAAAAAAAAAAAAAAAAAAAAAAAAAAAAAAAAAAAAAAAAAAAAAAAAAAAAAAAAAACCACAGAGGCTTCTTTGGTTAGAGGTCTCAGCTTTAGAAGTTCATCACATCCAGCCTCTGCTTCTAATCACTGGAGCCAGCAATGCTTTCCTTGTTGCAAAGGCTGATTAACCCTTCCCAAGCTTGCTGGGAAGACCTCTCCCCAGCAGCAGCTAAATCAGGCTAGACAGACTGCTAACCACAACAAAAGTTACATTTTATGGCAATTCAAGGTATTTGACAGGAAGTATTATATGAGGAGTTTTATATCATTACGTTATCAATCCAAAATATATAACGGGAAATAAAAAATATAATGAGCTGCATATACTAACCACGAATCAACTTGGATGGATAAAGCCTGACACCTTAATCAGGTAACTTGTTTAGATTACTCAAGTGCATTTTATATGGAATTATATTTGAAAAATCATCTGGGAACCTTTTTAGTACAAAATATGATGGTAAGAGTACTCCTCATAGCCGAGTAGAGGTTTGAAACTTTGCTTCCAGACTAGTTGTCCCAAAATACAAATCACTTCACTATGCTGGCCAAACATACTAAGTCACATCAAAATTTGATAAGGGGTAAGTCACATCAAAATTTGTGAGACTTGCCTCATGCATTTGCTTTCTAAGTGGCGTTGGTAAGAAATAGTCTAGCAATTCAGAACAGCATATGCCATGCATTTTTTGTGTGCCTTTTTTCTACTCTATGTAATATACAAGATGGAAAATGTGATGCTCAAAAGATCTCTAACAGCAACTTCTCATTTTTGTACACACAACACAATAAAAACTGTTTCAATTGTGGTTTCCAACCTGGGAAGCGGTATACTACACAGTGCAACAAATTAGCATCACATGCGAGTGTCTTCTTCTCGCAATGGCCCAGACCAATTTTGATTTCTGTGCCTTGAAGGAAAAAGGAAATTTCATTCTATTACCAGTTCTCTGAGCCTCTCAGGCATCCTCACCTCAATTCCCCCAAGCTTGCTTTTATCACAAGCTAATAGTGCATTTGTAAGCAATTTGGTTTGGGCCATTCGATTTCTCAATGCCAACTGCTACAGATTTGTTTTTAAACCTTTTCACCTGATCTGGTATTTTTTTATTCATGACTATCCAAGTTACCCTCCCTGCTCCCATTTCTACTGTTTTGATAAAAGAGTTAAACTTTCTTCAAAACTCGACTGGTATAAATTTGAAACACATCTATCAAGTTCACCAGATTCAATGCAAATATAAATACTACTCTCTAAGTTAGGATTCTTCCCCTCCCTAATTTTTCATCCCCTTTAATTTCCTAAACATACATTTCCATACCAATAGTTTCAGAATTGTGTTGTCAGAAGAGGCTGTTTTGCATTGTATTCTTCCAGATGCTTTTTGCAGATAACTAATATTTCTGAATAAACCAGTTTTTTCTTTTTAAAATGCCTCTTTTCTTTTGACTTTGAACCTGCACATATTCCTCTACTCTATTAAAATACCAGGAAATAACATTCCATGCTGAGGAAGTTATTCTCCCTCAGTGGCTTCCTTAGTGAATTTACTCAATAAGTCAAGACGAAGCTTTTCTCTCTGTGTGAGTGTTTGTATCCCTTTAAAATGAATGTAATGTTTCAGACAGCCCTAGAGACTGAAATGCTTTATTAATCCAAGGAAGAAATACAGCAAGGGCATAAGAAAGGCCAGCCCTTCCCTCAATTTGCTCTGTTTCATTCAGCAAATTCACTTATTTTCTCATTTAGTGTTTCTGTTCCTCAAAATAACCAATATCCTGTACTGTATACATTCTTTCCTCATTGCACAGTGGACTGTATTGAATGGGCTGCAGAGTTCAAGGAGATTTCTACTGCTGAGATGGATCCCATCTCATTCACGGAATAAATTCAATCCCACCTCACATTAGTGGGGAGCAGCACATAAGTGCTATGCAGAAGCAATAATATAACACCATGGTGATGGTGAGGATCAAATATGAAGTGGATTGCAATTTAAGTTTCTGCTTATATTCTGCATTGGTCTCCTAGAGCCTGTCTCCAGGGGTCACAAACCCCATATCTGGCCAGAAGTTGCTCTTGGGTGTCCACATGATGTTTTATTTATTGATTAATCACCCATCCCTGATGGCTCTGGGTGATTTACAGTAAAACACATAACTAAAGACCTAAAACATCTACACAATTTGAACTATCTAAACAGTTTCTCAGCCGAATGCCCTCTCAAACAGCCACGTTTTACAAGCCGTGCGAAAATCTTTTCAATCACGGATAGCTCTGATGTAGGGAGGGAGTGACTTCTGGCCCCAACATAGAGTAAAATCAGCTAACCCAATTTCTCCCTGTGTTAGCAAAAGTTGGGGGATGTACCAGAGTCTCTTCAAAACCTCAGAGGACCCTCATCCCCCACTTCAAGGTTGGTGTGGACAACTGGATTGGTTCTAACATGGAGATCCTTGTTAGAATCAGCAATAAGCAACAGCAAGGGTAAGGGTGAATTTCTAGGAGGGCCAAACTTGGTTTGGCTTGACTGGGCAGTCTGAGGTGTACTCCCTCCACTTCTGCAGTTTAGAAATGGAGTGTACACCATTGGGTCCTTAATTACATATGTACAATAAAGTACCATATCCTGGGACAACTCCATCCCTATCTCATCTTAACAGTCAACAGACAGATAAGACAAAGATGACTGTTTTTGCTGCTGATTGAATGGAGAAAAACATTTTTGGCCCTTTTCCTGATGTAAGCAATATTGCAACAAGGGATTTTTACAGCGACCTTGCCTCTGATTGTCCCAATATAGGCAACTGGTAGAAGAGGGCTGGAAATATCATATTTTATCTTCCCCAATTGTCAACTGAACCAAATTCTTTGGTCTTTTTTTGCTACTAATTGTTAAAGTGGGCAGTGAAGCATATATAATCTTATGAGTGCAGAGTAACGATGTATCTGGAATTCTACCCATTAACTACAATACACATTGCCAGTCTGCTTTCCCATCTTTGGCAGAGGAAGTAGCAAAGATGCTAATCCTAGGACCTTATCATATTAGCCAGGCCAGGATTAGCCAGTATCCCACTTTGCCTGGCTTCGCCTCTGAAATGAGGGGCAGTTGGGGCAAATCCCTCACCCAATGCGTTGCTCCCTCTCGGCAATACTTTCCTCATCACATGAAGGTAACATCACCCTCCTGGTGATGTTTCCCTCTCAACATGGGAGGCTTGCACAGCAAGGCTCCCATGTTGAGAGGGAAACATCGTACAGCCATTTCCCTCCAGTTGGAGGAGGAGCCTCCATGGGAAGTTCCCTTATGTTGTGTGATGGGCAGCCCATCGGTCCTCTAGCTGGATTGGAAGCATTATAGGATGCTTCCAAAGGTAAATGTGATGAGATTGTCCATCTCAAAGACTTTGAAAGATAATAATTAATTCCAACATAAATGATGGCATCCACACAATTATTAGTGTGAGACCACTGGATTGTTTTTGAGCATGTTCTCTAGCAGTAATTTCAAAAGCTGCACACAGTTCACTTAATTTTCCCATGTACTGTAAGATACATAGATTCACTATGTGGGACATAACAGTCTTATGTGCTCTACTCCATAGTAACTGAAAACTTGGAAAGCAACATTCCAGCTGCAGATCTGCAGCTGGGAAAAGAAAAATGGAAAATTGCTCTTCACATCTTACAGTGATCTTGGTTGCATCTGCACATTAGAATGAATGCGGTTTGACAGCAATTCAACTGTCATGACTCAGTGCTCTGGAATCATGGGAGCTGTAATTTAATAAGGTCTTTAGTGTTCTCTGCCAAAGAGAACTCCAGGGTAAATCATTACATGGCTTAATAGATACAAGGCACCAGTACCCCCACACTACAATTCCCATAATAGCACTGAGCCATGATAGTTAAACTGGTGTTTAACTGCATTTATTCTGTAGTGTAGATGTTCTTTTTCAATTCATTTCTCTTCCTGTGGTTGAATTTCAGCAAAGGTGGGTGCTGTCTGGTTATTTCCTGCTAGTAAATAATAAAGGAAGTGTCCCTGATTTTGAAAGCTTCTGGGCATGGAGCATTTGGACATTGTTGAAAGAGTGAATGGCTCCTTGCACACCATCCAAAAAAGACATAGGTATCTGAAAATGTACATTATGCATAATTTGCACCAAAAGGCTTCCAGTCAGTACTGATTTTAGGACAAATGAGGCCCTGTGCTAGTTAGGTTATGACCCCTTACTGGGGTCCTAAAGGAGGTAGTCCCAGTAGGCCTACACTGCCTGCTTTGTAGCACACTCCCATATACTATCAATTCGTAACATTATGTCTGGAATTACTGTGAAACAGAACACCTTCAAATGAAGAACTGTGCCACATAAACAAAATCCATTGTAATTTTTTTTTGCATGAAGATGGACCCTCCTGGGTTAATTGTGCCTGACCTGTATCACTTCTAATTACTGGTATGGACTTGCATAATGTTCTACTCCATCTGTGTGTGTGTATGTTTGTGTGCATGTGACTGGCCTAAATACTCTAAAGGCATGTTTAATCTTGGAAGCTAAATTGGGTCATCCCAGGTTGGTACTTAGATTATTTAGATGGGTGACTACCATCAGGCAACTTGAAGGCTTGCATATCTCCATATAGAAAATTAAACTTCAGGGAGAAGTGATATGGCATAGCCTTCTCTGGTACATTTATGCAGGGGATATTTTTTCTTTAAAAAATCTCTTTGAAGGTAGAATCACATCCTTAGCTGTGCTGGTAAGAGTACTAAATATAGACACCAAAATGTGAGATTTGTTTTAGGAGTTTTCCATAAAGTTGTTTTGGTTTGCTTTATGCACTTATTCGAATTTGTGTTCTTTGTCCATATCATTTCCTATGCATTTTACAGGTAGCTACATATTATTATTCTTTAAAAAATGTATTCTATGTCAGTGATGGAATTTTGGTTTGATCATGATATGTTGGTTTATATCTTTATTGTCTGGATACAAGACAATAAAATGATACACATCTTATGTTTGGTGCTATGTTAGGAATGTTTGTGTTATGTTCATATATTTTTGTTATACACTATCCTACAAGTATCAGTTTGGGATTAGGGAGCTTCTGAGTTACTGTGATTAGTATTCAGAGCCAGTTGATAAACATCCTCTCTATTTTCCTAAAGTCTAATATGTAGGTCAGTGAATTGTCCACTTATACACCACCAAAAGGACTAGAAGATTCAGATTTACATATACTTCGCATAAACATTTCTGTATTGGAATAAAACTTTTCATGTATTTTGGATTCCCCATTCTTTCATTTAGCTCTTCAGTAAGAACTCAGTCATGACCTCTCAACTACAGCTAGAACAATATTTGCACATTTGATCCATTAGCCTCTGATTTTATGGATAATGAATAGCTGACATTTCTTTAAAAGTACATTCCTACATTCTCATCCACTGTTTTCCAGGAATAACCCTACTTATTCAGCCTCTCTTTTCTCAATAACCTTTTCAATGTGCGATTGAAAAGCATGCCAATAAACTGGATACCTGTTGGATACATAAACACTCCTTTGTAAAACTATTCCTAAAATAGTTTTAAAATAGAAGTAATTCATAGGTGTTATTTAACATCATGTTATATGGCAAGGGTCGGGAACCTATGGCTCCCGAGCCAAGTATGGCTCTTTTGATGATTGCATCAAGGGGGTCACGGGGCCATTTTCTGGAGGCCGTGAAGCGCCTCGGTTGGCCCCGCTCCCTCTGCCTCTCCAAAATGGCTGCCGGCTCCTGTGGGAGCCAAACAGCCAGGCACTTCTGGTTGGCTCCTCTTCCTGCAGGGAGTCAGGAAGAGGGGCTTGGAGGCGAAGGCATGCACGGGAGAAAGCATGCCTCTTGCCTCTTGTCTCCATCAGCCTCGGAGGGGGCAAGGGGCAAGCACACGGCTCCCCACATGTCTAAAGCCATCGGGTGGGCCTTCTCCTCTTGCCTCTCGCCCCTTTTGGCCTCGGTCTTGTCTCCTGGGGGATGACTACATCACAAAGGCCTGGGCCTGCTTCTACAGCAGTGGTTTTCAGGCCTTCACACCATGGCCTTGTTCCTGAGGGAGGCAGAGGTGCAAAAAGGCAGTGCAAGGGAGAAAGGAGAAGTGGCAAAGGGACTTCACTTGCCCCTTGCATGTTGCTATTTGTGCCACTTTGGGAGAGCCACCCACACTCATTGCTTTTTTCACCACTTTTGGCACTTTGCTGGCTCTGCAGCCTGTGGAAATGGTGGGGGAGGCGACAGGCCCTTCGTTCCCTCTCCCGCTGCCTTTTTTGCACAACTTTCAGCACTCCACATTTCTGCTTTCACCCCGTCTTCCCCACTGGCCATGGGGCTGGTGTAGTGCTGAAACGCAGATTTGAAAAGGCAGCGGGGAGAGGGAATGAAGGGCCTGATGCCTCTCCTAACTTCCCCACAGGCTGCAAGGCCAGCAAAGTGCCTAAAGCAGTGTAAAAACCAACATGTGGGGGTGGATCCCCCAAAGTGGATCTCCCAAAGTTGCACACGGGGAAAGCAGGGCCCAAAACAAATGATGTCTGGCGATGTGTATGCATGCGCGAGTGAGGCCCAAAACAAATAGTCTGGCAATGTTGTGTACGCATGTGGAAGTGAGGCCCAGAAGAAAAAAAAGGTTTGGCAATGTTGAGCACGGATGGGCAAGTGAGGCCCAAAAGAAAAGAAGTATCAATGTTGTGTACACATGCACGAGCGAGGCAAAGCGTTACAAAGAAAGGAGCTTGGTGGTCTTGTGCAAGGCATGCACGAGCGCTCCCTTCCCCATGCATGTGCAGCAGAGAGAAATAGCTCTGAGAACTAGAGAGAGTGTAGCCGTCTCTCTCTGTCTGCGCATGCACCACTCTTGTGTAAGGGAAAGCTGGCATGGAGATAATGCAGAGATGTCGTGAGTGCTCGGCGCCTTGAGGGAGGGAGCACGAGTGGTCAGACTGCGCGTGCGCAGTAGTGAAAGAGAGAGAGATTGAGAGAGGGGGTGGCGATGTGGGAGACAGGCATGGTGGCATCTTCTTCCCGCAGGCTCTGCTCATGTGCGGGGCCGGGAGAGAGGGAGGCGAAGGGCCCCGGTTGAGGGGCCCTGGTGGTGGTAAAAGACCCTCCGTCACGTGCACTCTGTGGGTCTTTCACTCACACTCAGTGCGTTCTATTCATCAAAGGTACTTCACCTTCAAAGTAAGTTCATAATGCAACTAACATCAGTTTATAAGTGTAACAGATGATGGGATTTGCAGTACCTTCTATCACCGGGGGAATCCTTTTCTCATAGTTTGTACATATATACTCACATTTAGTTGAATTCAGTCTTAAAATATATTATATAAGTATATTATATGGCTCTCACTAAAATAAATTTCCCAATATTTTGCTTTCATGGCTCTCTGAGTCATAAAAGTTCCCAACCCCTTTTATATGGGTATTCTAACACAATAGTAGCATTAACCTTGGTTGTAATCTATATACATAAAAATGGACATGTCATGCTTAGGGGCTTAATGCCCCTGTTATGGATGGAACACTGTTTTTAACTTAAGTGAATGTGTGTGATGTGTTAATGTTAATTGTATTTTAATGTATTTTAATGCTGAATGTTTTTGGTTTTTATATCGTATTTTACTGTGTGGGCATCAAATTGTGCCTTTTGTTAGGCCGCTCTGAGTCCCCCCTTGGGGGTTGAGAAGAGCGGGGTAGAAATGTGGGAAATAAATAAATAATAAATTATAGACAGCAAAACCACAAAACACAGAAACACCAAATTAACCCACAAAACCCCCCATGGAACAAGGTGTGTTTAGCACCAGGAAAATTTTTTAAAAATTAAACAAAATGGTAAGAAACACAAAAAATCAATGGGACTACAATTCCCATGATCCCTCATGCTACTGCAGCACTGCGCATGCATGGAAATACTTCATGCATGCGCAAACCCCTTCTCCCCACCCCCCACCCCTGCTGGCACAGAGAAAAGAGGAAGAAGGCCCGCCATCTTCCCCAAGGCCCGCAGCTCGGTTGCTACCTCGGCCCAGCCTCCCTGTCTCCTGCGGCGGACCCAACACCAGGCCAGCGGGAGAAATGTATCTCTCTGCGGGGTAGCGCCACCGCTGGCTGTGAAACACACCAAAGGAGAAGTGAGGCCCGCCATCTTCACCAAAGCTGGGGCCTCAATTGCTGATGCTGAAGCCTCCAGAGCCTGGGCCGTGACAGCAACCAAGGCCCCAGCCTCACAGAAGACAACGGGCCTCCCTCCTATTTTTAGGTCTTCTGCAGCCAGCGGCTGCAGAGAGATGCATTCCCCTGCTGTCCGCTGCAGGAGAAAGGGAGGCCAGCCCGAGGCAACAATCGAGCTCAGGCCCTGGAGGAAGATGCCGGGCCTTCCAACGGCTCCCGCCCTCCTCCTTTACCCACCCCCCTAAGGAAGGACAGAAGGAAGGAAGGAAGGAAGGAAGGAAGGAAGGAAGGAAGGAAGGGAAGGAAGGAGGAGCCCAAGGAAGGAAGAAGACAACGTAGAAATAAAAGAAAAATGACGGGCAGGAAAGAGGTAAAACACGAAGGAAGGAGAGAAGAAAAGAAGGATGAACAAAGGGAAGGCATGAAAGGGGGGAGGAAGGAAAGAGAGAAGAAAGGACAGAAACAGGGAAGGAGGGAAGGAAGGATGGAAAGAAAGAAGGAAAGAGGTCGCACAGGAAGGAAGAAGAGAAAACAGACAGGTAAGAAAAGGCAATACAAGAGGGAGAAGGTGGTGAAGGGAGCAGCAAAAGGAAGGAAAGAAAGGTAGGAAGGGAATGGAGGGAGGGAGACAAGAGGAACAAGGACTGCTACAGAAAAGGGAAGGATGGCAGGAAGGAGGGAAAGGAAAGACAGAAGGAAGGGAGGAAAGGAAGGAGGAAAGAGAGAAGGCAAAAGCTGAAGGATGATGGGGAGAGGGAAGAAAGGAAGTACAAAAGGCAGAAAGGGATGTTACTGTTGGTCTTCACCACATGCACGTACATATATACATACACACACATATACATGCACAGAAATGTACACATGCACACATATATACACACATCTGTACATACACACATCTACACATATACACGCATATACATATACAAACACACACATATACATAAGTGTACACACATACACAATATACATATACACATATACACACAAACATAAGCACACACATATACACAACACACATATGTACACATAGACACAAATATATATACATAAACACACAAAACACATATATACAGACTGGGCCACAGGAAAGAGGAAAAGAAGGAAAAGGGGAGAACAGGAAATAAAAAGTGAAAGAACGAAGGAAACAGGGAGGGAAGAAAGGAAATGAAGAAGTACAGAGAGGGGGAAGGAAGGAAAGAGAGAAGGAAGGATGACAATAAGAGTAAAAGAAGGAATGACAGAAAGAGTCACAGAGGGAAGAAAGGCGATAGAGGAAGGGGAAGAAAAGTGGGGGAGGAATAGGTAGGTACCTCTCTTTCAAAATACTCCAGATATCTACCTCTACGTTGAAAATTCTTACTTAATATTATCAACCAGAGGCAAAGTGGTCATCTGTCAGGAGTCCTTTGATTTTGCTTCCCCACCATGTGGGTAGAAGGGGTTAGCTACAGACTATGGCATAGCAACGCGTGCATGGGTACAGCTAGTGCTAAAATAAATTCTGCATCAGTTTCATGTGGTCCTTTCCATAATTTATTATCCAATTCAGACACAATCATTGTCTTGCACATTTCATTTTTTCAGTTACATTGTCATTCTAAGCATCATGGCTCTAAAAACTGGGTCTCAAAGCACAGATTTATGTAAAAATTGAATAGCATCCAGAACAATGGCAATCTGGGTCCAGCTGTTCCAGTCCAGTATAGACACAGTAAAAATAATGTTGATTTGGTTCACATTTCCACTTTACATGAATTGAAAGTAAGGTTTATAGCAGATAACCTCAATTCCCCAGTGTTTGAACAAATTTGTTTTTCTTGTCTTCTGTCCACATGACCTGCTGACAGAGATCTGTTTTTAAAGGTTATACATGTATTTTATTCAATCTGTCCAACCAAGATGAAAACGTGTAGTGTCCTGATAACCTCTGTGAAATGGCTTTATTGGCTAGTACATCCTAGCTGAAAGACTTATTAATCACCAACATAGAGGATGAACTTTTATCAGCACAATAATCTAGAATACTTTTTCCTTATCAGTTCTGTTCTGAGAAGATGATAACCACTTTGGGTCCTAGTAAATTAATTAAAAATACTGATATGTAATTAAAAAAATAAATAAACAGGGAAGCTGTGAGACAGATTTATTGATGGCAAAGCTGAAAAATCATTGAAAACAACTAACTGTTTCCCCTTTGTTGACTACTGCCTTGAGGGATAAAAAGCAATTGGCATTTAGCTGCCCAATGATAAACCTTCAAGATGTGATATGAATCACACATGCATGATACCATGTGCTGGAAGTTTCAGGGTGGAAATTTAATAGAAAGGGAATGAAGACATTGAAAACGTTTGTGAAGATTCAAACCATTCTCCTTTGAGCAAGAAGAAAGAGACAGTTTGGAGTCTGGTGACTTTTGTCTATTTTCCTTCTCCCAGAGAAGCCTTTTGAGACTTTTAGATTATAACAAAATAGCAATTCTTTAGTTTTCTTTTCATAGTTCACACTATGGTGTTTGCAGCTCAGTACATGAACATCATTGACTTTCATCCAGAGATCGATGCGTGCTTTGGTGTGTCAGTAATACTTTTCAAATCAGTAATGTAACATTTGTTAGACTGCAGCCGATACTTCAGTGGCAGAGTGACAAAAGAAGTCGTTTTTCTGTCACCTTGTGGTTATCAGCCAAGGACACCTGATGGCTTAACAGAAAGTTTCTAGATTGGGACAGCTGCAAAGCTGGTGGTTTTCACAGTGATTGCTGATAATTGCTCCAGATGCAAATGCAAAAACACAGGCAAACTATATTAGCTACCCTGCATGGAAGCTCGTACCATTTTCCTCTTGATAAGTGGCACAGAAACTGCTTCTCTTTCACAGTCCCCTCATTGCTAGATATAACATCTGTGCTATTATAAGCTGACAAAGAAAAGCAACTACACTATGAATCAGGTAACATTTAACCTAAGCATACCTGTGAGGGGAAAATTATTTACTTGAGGTGAAAAGTCAGCTTCTCAAAGGAACACACAATAATCCTCACCTGCAACCAGGTTACAGGTTTATATACATGAAGAGAAAGAAAAATAAATTTTCAAAAAAGAGAAGCCAATTACGATGTTTACCAAGATGAGGAATGTTCTACAAGGCCACATTTGGAAGCCTGTTCTATACACAACCAATCTTTGCTTGACATGAAATTTCGAATACAATTCATCCTACACACACACACACACACACACACACACACACACACACACTTCAGGACAGATCTTTTTAGATTTATTTAAAATATTCATGTATGTCAGCCAACAGAAAGGTTAGTAATGCACCAAGAAAGTAAAATTCCACCACTTCTGTTTTTGTTGCCCTTAATAACGTAACGGTTTTAGAAGTAGTTGAAATGTCAATGTTGTGCACAAATCAGCTTGGAACAGAAAGCTCTTAAACTATTTATCTGTGACATATAGATAGTGGAACAAAGGTTTAGATTTTGAATCCTGAGAGATGTTGAATATTGAGAAAACTGAACTCCAGACCATGAACTCTTCTCGTATTAAAAAAAAAGACTTCTAGCAACAGACAGTAGAAGGTGAGAGGCAACTGATATTTATAATGTACCTTTCCCTGGAACAATAAATACACATATGTGGTGACATCTATTTGCTTTATATGTACCTTATTATTATTTCTTCCACTTGCATGTTCTGTTTTTTGTAGCTACTCATCCTTGTTTGTGTATGTGGAAGTCATTTTATATAAACTAAGGTACAATGTTCCCTTTCATCTTTGGTGTTTCACTTTGCGATGGTTGTTGCATGTGCCCCATTCAATAAGCATGGAACATAGTCTTATTGAATGAAATGGACCTATAGAGAACATGGACGATTTGAACTCTAACAAAATTGACCCTATGCTTGAATCTGAGATTTGGAATTTGATTTACTTTTATTTTGCTTAAAGGTAAAAGTAAAGGTTTCCCCTTGACATTAAGTCTAGTCATGTCCGACTCTGGGAGGTGGGGGTGCTCATCTCCATTTCTAAGCCGAAGAGAAAGTGTGGTCCATAGATACTAGGCATGAGAAAAAAGTTATGAAAATTAAAAGAAATCGTAAGTGATTCGTATGTAATGGGACTTTCTAGTTTATACGCATCACGGCAGCTAACCAGGAAGTAGACTAATAGACACCTTCAAGGTCATGTGGCCAGCATGACTGCATGGAGTGCCGTTACTTTCTTGCAGAAGTGGTACCTATTGATCTATTCACATTTGCATGTTTTCAAATTGCTAGTTTGGCAGAAGCTGGGCCTAACAGTGGAAGTTCACCCTACTCCCTAGATTTAAACCATCAATCTTTCAGTCAGCGAGTACAGCAGCTCAGCAATTTAACCCACTGTGAGATTGTATATTGGATTATTGACTTACCAAATACTATATTGTGCTATACAGTATCAGATTGGATTATTAGCTTTTACATTATATAAATAGGTAAGATATCTAGCCAGAGAAACCATTTTTATCAAATCCATGAATAATCAAATCTGCAGAAGTCAAAACTGCAAATGTGGAGGGCCAACTGAATAGATCCTTCCTCAGCCATTTCCTACCATGTACCCTTTCACACTGTATTGTTACAGCACACTTTACGTGTCATGGCTACGTCCTAGGGAGTTTATAGATTGGTGAGATGCTAGAACTATCTAAATGCCAGGTTGTTGTAGGTTTTTCGGGCTATATGTCCAAGTTCTAGAAGCATTCTCTCCTGACTTTTGCCTGCATCTATGGCAAGCATCCTCAGAGGTTGTGAGATGATGCTTGCCATAGATGCAGGTGAAATGTCAGGAGAGGATGCTTCTAGAACTTGGTCATATAGCCAAAAAACCTACAACAACCCAGTGATTCCAGCCATGGAAGCCTTCAACAATATCTAAATGCGGCTGCTTAAATTGCAAACCACAGGATTCCACAGTATGTAGTCACAACATGCTCTAACAGTTCAGTGTGAAAAGACCTTATGGATCATAGTCATCTTGAGAATCTTTGTTCTTTTGATGAAAACAAGTTTATTATGCAGGCAGATCCCAAACAAGATAGTTTTTGTAGGTTTATTCTTAAGTTGAAATTGCATGCAAGTTCGAATAAATAAATGCAAGTGGGAACAAGTACTCTAGCCACATACACACGCTTTGGATTGCATAGAGAAGGGTTAACACCTCTGTAGTCTTTCTTTTTGCTGTCTGTGCCCCTGTTCAGAGGATTTCACTTCACTTTCTGTCCATTTGATGGTTGGATTTTTAAAAATGTGACTTGTGAAAACAAGGATTGGTGAGAAAAATTCATCAAAGACATCTTTTCCTCATGATAACTTTTCAGGGAGTGAGTTTCCCTTCCCCAGGGTAGATTTTTCTCTCTTCCTGCTGTCTCAGCCCTGTTCTTAACTATGAGCACTTTGTAAGTCTGATGTTTGTAACTTGGGAACTGTGTGTACAGTGGGTCCTTGGTATTCACTGGGGGGACCTGGTGTTGATATCAAAATCCATGGACAATGGCATAGTAAAATGGTCTCTTTTATATAAAATTGAAAAAGTAAGATGATGATTTTCAATTAGAAATATTTTCAAACTGGATGATTTGCAGAATCTGTGAATACAAATGAAAAATACAAATGTAGCATTAGGACATTTGCATAGATTTAATTTTCTCTTTTAAAAAACCACTGTGCTTTCTCTCTGTTATAAAGGCATATTTCTTATATAGGTTTACACAAAATTTCAATTAAAACAACCATGAAATAAATAGTGAAATATCTCCATTTCACAACATTTTTTATTATGCTGTTCACAGAGTCTTTGTGTATGCATGCTTGTGAATATATGTGTATATTATACACAAAAAGTCATGTGCCTTGTATAAGTGTATGCATGCATATGTGTGTGTGAATTTGTATATATGTGTCTGTGTATATAGACATAGCTCGATATATAGCGAAATGTTTGATGGAAAATGCTTAGATGGAGGGACTTCATCTGAGATTTTAACCTCCAAACTTAGAGTGACGAGATGCAGTTCTGTCACCATGGCAACTAGATAACAGGCATTTCCTCAACTGAAACCGCCATTCACATTAAATTGGGTTGAATCATCCGTCTTGGCTTAGTGACATGGATAGGACATGGCTAACATGGAGAAATCCGTTATCTCTATTCATGATTATTGTTTATAGGCAGTAAAAGATTGGATCACTTGTAAAGTAAGTGAACCCAAGAGATTGTGGAATTTAAGGCAGATAATCCAATTGGTACCACCTACGTAGTAAAATCACAACTACAAATGAATTGCAATAATTAACTCTTAGTGATATCCAGTCTCTGTCATCCTAAGTGGCAGCATCAGGCGGTGCATCAATTCTGTATAAGTAATACAGTTTGACACCACCTTAACTGCTGCTCAATGCTATGGAATCATGGGAGTTGCAGCTTACTGTCTTTAGCCTTCTCTGACAAAGAGGACTAGTGCATCACTAAACTACAATTCCCAAAATTCCATAGTATTGAGTCATGGAAGTTAAACTGCATTAATTCTACTTTTAGATGCACCCAGGATAAAAGTAAAATATTACAGATCACCCCTCATCACAAGTTTCCACTATAGGCACAATATTTGAAGTTACTTCCTCATCCTTCAAAACACAACTGAACTACTTTTGAGGACAGATCAGAACACTACACTTTGCTTTCCTGTGATAGAAAACACACCAATTAGTGAGACAACATACACCAGTAATTTTAAAGGTATAAATAGGTTTCAGTTATATGGCCAAAGGACTAGTGTTATCCTTTCTTAAGTTACAGTCAGAATTTATTTATTGTGATGTTTGTTGTGGCACAAATTTATTGATTATTGATTTATTTATTTATACCCCACTTTATCTCCCCAAAGGGAGTTACACAACAGTTTTTGCAAACTTCTAGATTAATGATGTCCAACAGGAGATGAAGAGAGATATTGACAAGCTTGAATGTGTCCAGAGGAGGGCAACTAAAATGATGAAGGGTCTGGAGAATAAGCCCTATGAGGAGCGGTTTAAATAGCTGGGCATATTTAGCCTGCAGAAGAGAAGACTGAGATGAGACATGATAGCTGCCATGTATAAATATGTGAGAGGAAGTCACAGGGATGGGGGAGCAAGCTTGTTTTCTGCTGCCCTGGAGACTAGGACGCGGAGCAATGGCCTCAAACTATAGGAAAGGAGATTCCACTTGAACATTAGGAAGAAATTTCTGACTGTGAGGGCTGTTCAGCAGTGGAACTCTCTGCTCCGGAGTGTGGTGGATGGCCATCTTTGGGGGTGCTTTGAATGCGATTTTCTTGCTTCTTGGCAGGGGGTTGGATTGGATGGCCCACAAGGTCTCTTCCAATGCTATGATTCTATGAAATTTCAGTTATCAGTTTTTAACTTGAAAGCCTCATGTTATTTCACTCTTATTCCTGTCATATCCCCCAAAATAGTTGTATTGAAATGTCTGCCTTAAAGGTAGGTTGCCTGGCAATAATTGTGAAAAAAATACTAGAAAGGAAAGGACAGGACCCTGAGTTACTTTTCAATTTATTTCAATGGGGTATTTACACTGTAGAATTAAAGCAGTTTGACACTACTATAACTGTCATGGCCCAGTGCTATAGAATCACAGGACGTGTATGTTTACAAGATCTTTAGCCTTCCCTGCCAAATAGTGCTGTGCCTTACCAAAATCTTAAACTGTGGCAGTAAAAGTAGTGTCAAAGAGCATTCACTGAACAAACACACAAATCTCGAGGCTTGCAAATAATGGTTGTTATTATAGCAAATACGTGTTAAATCACACAATAACAAAATGATAAGCAAACGTCCATTTGTAATCCAAACGCCGTTGCGTAAATAAATTTGTAATCCCCACGCCGATGCGTGTAATAGGGTAGACCCCAAATGGGGTGGTCGGTGGTGTACCGGTGTCGTCAAAAGCCGACGAGGACGCAGGTGCGTGGGCCCTTTCCACGTTTTGACCTGGCTGGTCTTTGTCAAGGCTATGCGACAAGTGGGTAGAGGTGTCCACAAAGGTAGGTGACCATTTCAGTCTATAAGAAATTATATACAATGGGTCATCTCGATATCCATAAAGCAATCTACATAGAACACAATTATACATAAGGTGGCATGGTATGCAATATCAATTAATACCACATATGGCAATCAATACATCATAGTTAGGAAAGGCAACAATCCAATAATAACACAGGGCAAACAAACATACCTAGAGCATAGGGCGAGAAGTGTGTCTCCCTATGTGGTCATGGCAAATGCAAAGACTTAGAGCTAACAAAAGCAATTAAGTACACATTGGAGGCAAGGAGCACAGGTGGGGCTGGGGAGAAGGGAATGGAGTATAGGTAGAGTCTTAAAGGGTTAGATCATGAATGCATACTTTTTCATTGAGGCCGGAGGGCTGCTCGCTGTTGAGTTTTAAAATCCAGGCCGCTTCTGCACACCTGAGTAGTACATCAGGGTTTTGGTGAGGAGGGATAATAACCCGCTGTAAGCCAAAGAATCGGAGGGAATCCGGCCCATAGTTTTTCTCTTTGAAATGTGTATAAAGTGGGAGTCCTCAGCTAATCGGGCGTATTTCGAACGATGTTCAGAAATTCTGAGGCGTAAACAACGTTTAGTTTCGCCCACGTAAAGGCTTCCACAAGGGCAAACCAATCCATATACTGTGCAGTCCGTATTGCAGGAAAATGATCCCCTGAAAATGATGTCTTGTCCGGTGCCAGGATTAAAGATGTGCTTATCCGGATACACAAACCTACATTGAGCACAATGTCCACATTGGTGGGTTTTTGAGGTTAAAATGCTCTTAAGTACTGGTGCTTTCAGTTGCGTGTGCACTAGGATGTCTTTAATGTTTCTGGACCGCTTGTGGGCTAAGACGGTCTGGCGTTTTCTTGGGTTTACTGATGAGGAGGGATTCCCTGGGGATTCTGGCTGCTCTGGTGCTGGCGGCTGTAATTACAGATTCAGGATAGCCCCTGGCTAGAAGTTTGGTGGATAGTAGGTTCAGCTCATGATCATACTGGGTTGGCATAGAACAATTCCTTTTCAGGCATAGCATCTGAGCGTAAGGCAGATTATTCTTAAGAGCGTGGTTGTGGAAACTTGAGTAATGTAACAAGGAGTTGCGGGCAGTTGGTTTGTGGAAGCATTTGATGAGTAGTTTGTTATGGTGCACATATGTGGTGACATCCAAGAAATCGATGGTGTTACAATTGGATTCCAGGGAGAACTTAATGGTGGGTTCCCACGAGTTCATCCAGTCATGTAAGATGGTAGAGGGGATGTTCTTAAAGGCCACAATGTACACATCATCAATGAACCGCTTGTAAAATTTGATGTGGGGTACAACAGGGTGTAAAGGGTCACAAATATGTGTCTTTGTTCAAGATGGTGCATGTACAGATTGGCTACTGAAGGAGCTAGGGGGCTCCCCATGGCCACGCCCATTTGTTGTACATAAAACTGTCCATCAAACTTGAAATAGTTGTAGTCAAACACACAATCCACAAGCTCGAGTAGAAAGTTGATCGGTGGTAAAGATGGATCTGTAATGGACTCAAAAGCATCTTGAAGCACTCCCTGGCTTGATCCAAGGGTATGTTGGTATAAAAGCGAATTTACATCCGCGACAATTTACATCCCTAGCTCCTTCAGTAGCCAATCTGTACATCCACCATCTTGAACAAAGACACATATTTGATCTAACCCTTTAAGACTCTACCTATACTCCATTCCCTTCTCCCCAGCCCCACCTGTGCTCCTTGCCTCCAATGTGTACTTAATTGCTTTGTTAGCTCTAAGTCTTTGCATTTGCCATGACCACATAGGGAGACACACTTCTCACCCTATGCTCTAGGTATGTTTGTTTGCCCTGTGTTATTATTGGATTGTTGCCTTTTCTAACTATGATGTATTGATTGCCATATGTGGTATTAATTGATATTGCATACCATGCCACCTTATGTATAATTGTGTTCTATGTGGATTGCTTTATGGATATCGAGATGACCCATTGTATATAATTTCTTATAGACTGAAATGGTCACCTACCTTTGTGGACACCTCTACCCACTTGTCGCATAGCCTTGACAAAGACCAGCCAGGTCGAAACGTGGAAAGGGCCGACGCACCTGCGTCCGTCGGCTTCGACGACACCGGTACACCACCGACCACCCCATTTGGGGTCTACCTATTACACGCATCGGCGTGGGGATTACAAATTTATTTACGCAACGGCGTTTGGATTACAAATGGACGTTTGCTTATCATTTTGTTATTGTGTGATTTAACACGTATTTACTTTGAATTTGCTATAATAACAACCATTATTTGCAAGCCTCGAGATTCGTGTGTTTGTTTGACGATTGCTAAGCACCACGCCCTGTTTGTTTCACCATTCACTGAACAAGCCAGACCCAATATATGCAATGTGGCTTGTGTGTTAACTGAACAGCATTCACCAATCAGTGTAGACTGTAGATTTTTGAAGTTCAAAAATCAATAAAAAATTCTCACATTTATAAAATGATTGAGGCAACATGAAGAAATTGCATAAAAAGCTAAGACGGTCTTTTTGGTATTTTGGCTTCTGCTTCCCAGGCCTCAAATTGTGTATTCAACCTTATATTTTCTGAAGCAGTGGTTAGATAGGAAGCGTGAAAGCTGAAACGTTTGCAATTTGTTATAAGCTTTGCAATCTGGTGTCTGCAAAAATCAAATAGTACTTCAAGCTATTCAACAAATTGCTCAGGCATCATCAAGACATACCTGATTACAGATAATATAAGGCAGTGAGGCTGTTAGCGCTGACTTCTGTATCTTGATGCATCAGGTAGAGTTTAGACAATTTACCTTCTGGGACTGAGGCTTCCATAAAACCCTAATCAGCCTAACCAGTAACCACAGTCACACCAGCTGGAGGATTTTGAGAGTTGTTCTTCACAAAAGTAACTTTTCCATGTTAAACTGTCTACATGAAATTCAATTAAACTTACACATAGAGCTTACTACTTACTTTTAAAATTCATTCTATTATAATCAATCAAAATGTTTACAGTAGCTTCCAAATGTAAGTACTGTGTTCAAAAAGTTTGTAACACATTTGGTTTTTAAATCAGAAATGATAATCCTTTACATTGGTAATAAAAATATTAGTTGGTATCAAGATCAGATTATTTCTATCATTACCCTCTAGCCCCTGCCAGACAAGCAATGAGATGGTTTTTATCAGAGTGTCTCTCTCGGCATTACTTCGCGAACGAAGATTCTTAGGAAGGACTCATCCCACACTTTTTTACAAGCGTGTTGATGACTAAAAAGGCCAATCTGAGATAGGCAAGTTTGGTTGCAGAAAGCACAGCAGAAAGTCTCCTTGGGTGATGTTGTTTCCAAGTTGCGGTTCTTTCTGCGTTGTCGTTTCTCTTCGAGACCCATTCAGCGTGTCTTCTCGAAAGAGGCCGCAGCATTGTGGATAGTGCATCTCCATGCTTCCCGATGTGAGGCCAGGGTGGACCATTGTTGGCAAGCCAAGCCTGAGATGTTGTTTCAGGGAGTCCTTATATCTCTTTTTGGGGGCACCTCTCTTGCGCTGACCTGTGGCGAGTTCACCATAGAGTAGTGTCTTTGGGAGACGGTGGTCCTCCATCCTAGAGACAGCGCAGCTGTGTTCTCAATAGCATGGCCTCAATGCTGGTGATCCCTGCTTTCTCAAGGACAGCAACATTAGTCATATAGTCGGTCCAGTGTATATTTAGGATTGTGCGAAGATAGCGCTGATGAAAGCATTCGAGGAGTCATAGGTGTTGGCGATAGGTGACCCATGTTTCAGACCCATAGAGGAGAATAGACAGTACGATAGCTCTGTACACACTGATTTTGGTGCTTTGCCTCAGGTTCTTGTTGCTCCAGACTCTTTTGTGAAGCCTTCCAAATGCACTATATGCCTTTGATAATATGTGATCTATCATACAAGGCCTTAAAGGTTAATACCAGCACTTTGAAAGCAATCCGGTACTCGATTGGTATCCAGTGCAATTGCTGCAGAATAAATGTAATGTGACATCTCGCTGGAACTCCAGTGAGTAGTCGAGATGCTACATTTTGCACTAGCTTGAATTTCCTGGATGACCGTAGTGAGATCGCCTGGATCGACATAGCGAGATCGCTCCTAGATGGATAAGGTGCTAGCCGCCTAGCCTGTCGCAGATGGAAAAATGCTGTTTTGCTGACAGTGGCGACCTGAGCCTCCATTGTCAGCAATGGGTCTAACTGGACTCCCAGACTTTTTACCAACGATGATGGGCATAGTGCCTCGCCATCCAGGGTAGGCAGCCGGCATTCTCCCCCACCCAGGCGACCCAGCCATAGGATAGCATCTTTGATGGGTTCACCTTCAACCGGCTGGACCGTAGCCATCCAGTCACAGCCTCAAGGCACAGATGAAAAGAATCAGGTACGGAGTCTGGTCAGCCCTAGCTGGGAGTCATCAGCATACTGATGGCACTCCAGACCAAAGCTACGCACCAGTCGGGCCAGTGGACACATATACTGTAGATGTTAAATAATAGAGGAGAGAGGATGGCCCCCTGAGGGACCCCACAATTTAATGGGAGTCTCTCAGAAACCACATCTCCCCTCACCACCCGCTGGCCCCGGTCTCAGAGGAAGGAAGATACCCACTTAAGGACAGTCCCCCTCACCTCCCGGGTTGGTTAAGCGGTGGATAAATAATGCGTGATCTACTGTATCAAAAGCTGCTGTGAGATCCAATAACACGAGCAGCGCTGATCCTCCTTGGTCCAACTGGCAACGCAGCTGGTCTGTGATGGAGACTAACACCATCTCCGTCTCATGCCCCACATGGAAGTTGGACTGGAAGGGGTCAAGACCGGCTGTGTCATTTAAGAAATGCTGCAACTGTCCCGCTGCTGCCCTCTCAATCACTTTGCCCAGAAACAATAAGTTTGAAACTGGGCGGTAACTAGAGGGAGCCGAATGATCTAAGTTCGACTTCTTCAGCAGTGGACTTATCATCACCTCTTTTAATCCCTCTGGAAACACTCCTTGCTCAAGGGAGCAGGTGACTGTATTTAACAGAGGGCCTCGTGGCCTCTCCCAGCATGATCTAACTAGCCAGGAGGGGCACGGATCGAGGGCGCAAGTTATTGGTATAGCTGCAGCTATGATCTTATTGACAGCCTCTACGTCCAACAGATGGAAATGGTCGAAGGTGGGCCCACCGAGTGGCAACAGAGTCTCGAGCTCACTCACTGTATCAATCGTGGATGGGAGGTCCTGGCGAAGTAATGAGATCTTATCTGCAAAAAAGCTCTGAAAAACCTCAGCAGGTGGGGCCAAATCATTACCATTTGGGATGGATGGAATCGTCGTTAGTGACCGAATAAGCTTAAATAATTGCACTGGGCATGAGCTAGCAGACTCTTATCAAGGATGAATAATGATATTTTTGGCTTCCCTGATAGCATACTCATAAGCCTCTTTAAACTGCTTATAACTTGTTGTCGAAGCTCTGTCACAGAGTCCCCACCACACTCCCTTTAGCCGTCTCTTCTCCCACTTCATCGACCGTAACTCTTCGGTGAACCAAGGCGATCAATTTCGGCGAGGTCTGAGAGGGCGTCTTGGGGTGATCTCATCTAGTGCATTGGAAAGCGTGATGTTCCAAGCTTCCACTTGCAGTTCGACGGAATCGCTAACAGGCTCCAAATTCCTCAGAGCATTCAGGAACCTTGATGGTTCCATAAGTCTCCTCGGGCGAACCCAAATCGGTTCGGTGTCTTTACAGGATGAAATGGCCTGCTCCAACCAAACTTCCAGGACACAGTGATCCGACCATGGGACCTCCACAATGGAATTCCTGCACCGAAGATCAGATCCAGGGTGTGACCAGCCCCTACTACTTTCTGTTAACTCTAGATATGCTCATTTCAGGAATTTACATGTACAAATTTATTACATTTATTTGTTTTAAAAAGTGACCAACTAAATTTCAATATTAGCATATATGTGAAATTAAATTACTAACTAAATTATTGATAGCTATCTGAAATACTTTTGAATATTTTCTGGTATCTAGTTACCTATTCTGTTATGTTCATATATTGTTCAACTCACATGGGTCCCTCATTGGAAAAATGTGGAATATAAATTGAATAAATAAAATAAAAATATATCAAGCCTGATATCAGTTCACGAGTACAGGTGTGGCCTGAATACCTAGGCTCCTTCTGTCTGTTCTTAAGCATGGAACAAGGGAGGAACATGATTTATTTTTTAACCTTTGCTGTCCCTAGGTATTGTTCTGTTCTTGAATGACGATTTTGAAGAAGGATGTTTTGGATATTTCCATCCACAGGTTTGAAGTTCCAACACATGTGTGAATCTCAGTTACACCTGCATATGTCATCAGTAGAATAGTTATAATACAGCTTCTCCATAAGTTAGGTTACATGGTGGAAATACTCAACCCCCTAGCTTTTCTAGTTAATTTTTTGGAATGGTTACTTGCTTTGGTGCTTTTTTTCTTTTTAAAAAACAACCTGCCAATCATCTCTTGATTTTTCTGCAGCATATATCATTGGCAGCTCACAGTCTCTTCACAATACTAAATCATAACCTCCCTCCAATCTCTACATGTATGTCCTTCAAGTGTCATCATCTCATTAAACTTTTGGCTTCATACCTCCCCATAGTTGTAGGATCCTATGTGAATTATGCAACATCCACTTTGTATCTATTCATTCTGTTCTTCTTCCCTAAGAGAGAGGGGGGAGAGGGTGTGTGTGTGTGTGTGTGTGTGTGTGTGAGAGAGAGAGAGAGAGAGAGAGAGAGAGAGAGAGAGAGAGAAATGCTGAATTTAAAGGACAGCTTAACTTTTCCAATGCCATCTGCCTTGAACTCTCTTTGTCTTGGAGCTCCGTGGACTAGCCAAAAAGCTTGGCTTCACTGACAAGTTAAATCATATTTCAGAATCATGATGAAAGTCAATTGTTAGTAGAAGAAAGGCATTTTCACCTTACCAAGTATTTGTCCCATAAATCAAATTGTGAAATATTCAACATAGCTCTCAATGTACTTGCATTTGTTCTAATTAGTATAGCCCAGAACTGTACTGTATAACTTCCCTCTTTGGGCTATCTAAACTGGCCACAAATCCCAAATTGGGCTAGAAATCATTCCAGGACCTCTGCATGATGTTAAGGGTTCCTGGTCCTTAACTCAGGGCAATAATAACCCGATTTTATTTTATGTTAGCAGAAGTCAGATAATACTCCTGGAGTTTTCACAGTTTGTAATTCATTAGACAACTGGAGCAGTTCTAAATCAATAAGTCCATGTGAGTCAGTGACAGCATCCTCTTTTTCCTGTGCTCTGCAGAGCAGGATATAGGGATGAAACATACCTGGGCTATTGTTTGTCACTATGGCAATGGCCACAGTGCTCCAGAGAACTCCTGATCACCACTAGGCACTTTTGCTAATTCCAGCAAAGACAATCATGCAACCTGGATAATGCAAGTTAAACCATGGATAAACCATGTCATGCAGGTGATTTTACTGATGTCAGCAAAGATAGCCACCAATGACTAGAAACTCTGTGGAACTCTGTGGCCATCGCCACAGTGATGACCAATAGGAAGCATAAAGGTTCCCATACAGTGGGGCCAAACTAGGTATGGTCTGGACCCTGCTCCCACAGAAGTTGAGTGTATTAACACCTCCACCTCCAGTGATTCCTGGACTGATCCTAAGCAACAATGTTCTGGCCTGGTCTGATTTTAGTGCTCATGTAAGGGGCTGGTTGTATTGCTTCTACCAACGCAGGTTCTGTGATGTTTTTAGTGGTACTAAAGTTTTATATTTATATGGGTAATTATTATGAGTTATAATTAATATGCTTATTTGGATTTATTTTTCTTCTATTCGTTGTGATTTGACTTTTTGGATTTGTTTGTTTAGATTTAACTTTTTTTGGGATTGTAAGTGTGACCAATATTATGTACATTGTTTCATCTTTTTCTAAGCCAACCCAAGTCCCCTTAGGGAGAGGGGGCAGTATATAAATAAAGCTTTATTTTTATTATTATTATGAGGAAAAACAAATTGAAACTGAATCCAGACAAAACAGAGGTGCTTACCATCAAGGGTCCTACCCTTGGGCTGGAGGTGTATAAACCAGTTCTGGATGGGGCTACACTTCCTTTAAAAGATTGTGTTCGCAGCTTGGGAATCCTCCAGATAGGTCTTTCCAAACGTTAGCCCAGATATACAGTATGTGACAATCAGGGGTACTTGTTTACTACATGCTTCGGCTAATATGTCAGCTGTACCCTTTCCTAGAATTGCAGGACCTGAAGATGGTAGTGTACATGCTGGTAACCTGAAGGTTGGACTTCTGCAATGCACTTTACATTGGGCTACATTTGTACCAAGTGCAGACATTTCAATTAATTCAAGACACAGCAGCCAGACTAGTCACATGAACAGCTAGGAGTGAACATATCACTCTTGCACTAAAGTCATTCTACCGGTTACCAATTAATTTTCAGGCAAAGCAAACGTATTGGTTTAGACCTTTAAAGCCCTGCATGGTTGGGGTCCTCTTCTCCCATGCAGAATCCCGTTCTCCCATAAATCTTTCATCGGCCACTCCAAGACTATGGAATGATCTGCCAGAAGAGCTCCGACAGTTAAATAAGCTGTCGTAATTTGAAACACAACTGAAGATCTATCTCTTTCAGCAGGCCTACCCAGTCAGCTTTAGCTATGACTTTTAAATCACATTCTATGTTTATGGTGTTTTAACCTTTGTCTCATGTATTTAATGGGTGTGTGCTTTAATGCTTTTATAGTTGAATTTTAAATATATTTTTAATTTATGATATTATAGATGTGTTTACTGTGTTGTGCCTTGCCTTGAGCTAAAAGAAGAGGTGAGTAGTAAATAATAATAATAATAATAATAATAATAATTCAGCCCATAGAATTTCAAGAAGCATATACTCCTAAAATGTAAAGAAAAAAACACCATAGCACTTGCACTGAATTTCTAGCCTTTCAGGGAAATTATTCTCAACAATGTATACTCACATGTGACAGATAAAAGAAGCCAGCTTAAAAGACATGGTTTGAATCACTGTGAGCAAAATACAGAATTTGGCCAACATCCTAATCTTTTGAACCATGTGCATAAGTCAAAGGTCATACATTGTATCTACTTTATCTATGAAATTTGAAATAGGCTCATTATTACTGTTGACCATTAAAAAGCTATTTTCTATGGTCTGTGCATATTGACTTTCCCATATTCTCGGGGAAAGGATTTTGATCTTCTGAAGCCATTTAGTTTTTACACATCCAACATGTGTGAAACCTTATAATGATACCTTTTATTTATTACCTGCCTCTCCTAATGTCTAGAAAGTACAGGGATTCAGGGAGGGCTTTTTCAGCAACCGTCTAACTACCTCTTCTATTAAACATGGTGGAAAATCCCCCTCCCTGAGAGATGCATTGATAAAGGTTGTATTTGATATATAAATGCATCTTCTCCCTAGACAACCAGCCAAGAGGGACAAGAATCAAGAAAGCAGGTTGTCCTTCTTACTTGCTCCAGCAGCTTGTACACGTCAGCAGTACTCACCAAATGAAACTGATCCAGTGTAATCCCACTCTCAGAGTTGCTGGATACTTCGTTGTTGGCCTGTGCTCCATTGACTGTGTCTAAGTTGGATGTTATGCAAGAGATTTTATCTGCGAAATGGCATCACAGTGAGCTACTAAAGGTTCTAATACAAAATGGGGCATGCCTGGCTCAAGAGCAGTACATGTGAAAAATATCTTGGGGTCCTCGTGGACAACAAGTTAAACATGAGCCAACAATGCGATGTGGCGGCAAAAACAGCCAATGGTATTTTGGCCTGCATCAATAGGAGTATAGTGTCTAGATCCAGGGAAGTCATGCTGCCCCTCTATTCTGCCTTGGTTACACCACATCTGGAATATTGTGTCCAATTCTGGGCACCCCAATTGAAGAGAGATATTGACAAGCTGGAAGGAGTCCAGAGGAGGGTGACTAAAATGATCAAGGGTCTGGGGAACAAGCTCTATGAGGAGCAGCTTAAAGAGCTGAGAATGTTTCACCTGAAGAAGAGAAGGCTGAGAGGAAACATGATAGCCATGTATAAATATATGTGAGAGGAAGTCATAGGGAGGAGGGAGCAAGCTTGTTTTCTGCTGCCCTGGAGACTAGGATGCGGAACAACGGCTTCAAGTAAGGAGATTCAATTAGGAAGAACTTCCTGACAGTGAGAGCCATTCAGCAGTGGAACTCTCTGACCTGGAGTGTGGTGGAGGCTCTTTCTTTGGAAGCTTTTCAACAGAGGCTGAGTGGCCATCTGTCGGGGTACTTTGAAAGCAATTTTCCTGCTTCTTGGCAGGGGGTTGGACTGGATGGCCCATGAGGTCTCTTCCAACTCTATGTTTCTATGATTCTAATATGGGTTCGGAGAGGAGGGTACATGAGTTAAACCTCTCACCACTCTGAACAGCTCAGCTGGATGTGAATCCGCAGACTCAATGTGTGCAAAGAAAAAAGCTCTCTTCACTGCACCTATTACCGCCATATAGGAGCAAAAGTGTCTTCTATACCGTGTCTTGTTGCATAAAAGATGAGTTTTCCACCATTTGCACTCTAGTCATCATTTAATCATTGACTCAAAAGTGAATTCAACTTAATTTAGCAGGAATTTGCTTCTAAGAAAGTGTACACAGAACGGCAGAGTTAAATTGGAAAAAAAGGATAGTTGATCAAATACAGCCTGAACAGTGACTGGATTTTTAAAGTCTAGATTATGTGATGAGTATGTTTAACAATTCAAAATCTTGGCCATGTTAGGCTGGATCAATATGCAAAGGCATCTTTGAAAATGACAGTAAGAAAGAAGCATGAAAGATGCATGAAGTGCCTATGAACAGACCTTTATGAGTAGACTGCATGTGTGAATAGCAATGTGGGTATGGTGATAAGGTATCAAGTTCAGTTTTAAAGATAATAATTGGGGGACAAAGGCAAGAGGGAAGATGCTTTCTTAAGCCAAGGTGAGTATATAATCACATGAATGGTGGAGATAGTTAAAACTTATGCATTATCTACAGTATATGGTGTTAGAAGAGGAGGATGCCTGAATATTTCTTATACACTGAAAACATTGGGAAATGAAAAAATTCACATATAACAATCAAATATATGATGCAATAAATAACATTTCATGCTTTATGGCAGTGGGCAAAATTGGTCTATGAAAGATATGTTCTAGACAGCAGAAAAGAAAACACCCAAGGTTGTCTAATTTGTGGTAATGCCTTAATTATCACTTTGATGTGGATGTTGGATTTGTTTTTGATTTGTATGGCTTTGGTTGATTCAGTTTTGTTAGCATCTTATGGCATTGAAGGCTTGCCACTGTTTGTTGTAAACCTCCTTGAGTCCCCACAGAGAGATAGGGTGAGATATAAACAAAGTATTATTATTATTATTATTATCAGCATCATCCAGATATTTCTGCAATGCAGTACTAATGGTATTCACATCAAACGGAGTCTAGTACTACCCTGTCAAAGAATGCAGCTTCAACAGCATTATATAGTCAGTGTAGTTCCATGTAATGCAGTTTGAACTACACTGAACTTGGTCTACACTGACCATATATTTCTGTTCAAATATGGGTCTATACCAGATATGGGCAAATCTAAGCCCAGGGGCCGGATGCAGCCCCTTGCGCTCTTTTCTCAGCCCCCCCCATCCTATCCTTCTTTCCTGCTTCCCTCCCTCTGTCCCTTCCTTACCTCCCTCCCTCTTTCTCCCTCCCTCCTTCCTTTCCTTCCAGCCTTTCATCCTTCCTTCCTTCCCTCTCTCTTTCTCCTTCCTTCCTTCCTTCTCTTTTGTCTTTCCTTCCTTCTCCCTTCCCTCCCTTTCTTCCATTCTTCCGCCCTCCCTTCTCGCTTCTCTTTTTCCTTCCTCCTTTCCTCCTGGGGGATGTTTAGCTGGGAGAAGAGATGGTAGAGAGGGAACATGAGAACCATGTTTCAAGATTTAAAAGGGTATTCCATTGAGGAGAAAGAGGGAAAACTACCTTCAACATACTATTCCCCAAATACAGAATGAACTAATAGACATTTGTGGTGACCAGATAGTTCAAAATTGTTGAAAGGTCTGCGGCATCACAGTGTTTTTCTGTTTTAGCAGATTAAACTTTTGATGTGATAATACATTCAAACAGTTATCACTCTCATTAAGGTACATTGATGTTGAAGCTGCAGGAATAAGAGAAGTCATTATAGGCTTTGTGAAGATAAGGGATATGCCAAGTGGAAGAATTGGAGACTTCTTTTGAAAACACTGGAAAAAATGGGCTGAACTTGCAATATTGGGTTAAACCACTGAGCTACTAAATTTGCTTACCAAAAGGTCACAGGTTCATATCCGGGGAGCAGGGTGAGCTCCTGCTGTTAGCACCAATTTCTGCCAACCTAGCAGATCAATAGGTACTGCTCCGATGGGAAGGTAACAATGCTCCATGCAGTCATGCTGGCCACATCGCCTTGGAGGTGTCTACAGACAAGCCCAGCTCTTCGGCTTAGAAATGGAGATGAGCACTAGCCCCCAGAGTCAGGGCCCATCCAGACAGGGCCTTTATTGTGGGAACTCCCTCAATAATGGAGGGGCTATCCAGACAATGTTCTGGACAGTCCTTTATTAAGCCGCTACAAACCAGGATAACCCTGGTTTGTAGGTAATTAATTTGATAGTGTATTTATTCCATGCCTGCTTGGAAGGCGCAGGATAAATATACTATTTCCAGCTCTGGACTGCAGAATACTGCAGTCCAGACACTATTCCCACAGTTTACCTTGCTAAATAAGCCTGTTAAACTGTGGGAATACCCACCCCTCCCCCCCAAAGCTCCTAGATCCATTAGAAAACTAAGCAAAACCTACATGCCCTCCATTAGAAGCCCTGGCAAGCTCTCCTGGCATGTGGAAATGATGCGCCAGGAAAACAGGGGGGGGGGAGAAGACATAACCCCCCCCCCGCACTTTCCTGGCACATTATTTCTACACGCCGGAGAGTTCACCAGGGCTTCTAATGGAGACCATGTAAGTTTTGCTTAGTTTTCTAAGGGATCTAAGGGCTTGGGGGGAGGAGGGAGTCCCAAGAGAACATGTGGACAACTCACCCCAAAAAGTGCACACTTTCTGTGTTGGGTGCGGGCAGCCCCCAAAAATCATCTGCATTTTTTAAATGCAGGTGCTTGTGGGATAAAGGGTTGTCTGGAACCGCCCTAAGACATTTACAGAACTAGGGCCACGAGGAAGAGGAAGGAAGACCTTAAAAACTTCCCCACACCGTGCCGTGGAACCTACCCAAATCCCCCACTTTCCCTATTCCACAACACCCCATGCCCACCCCTTCTTCTTATTTTTCTTTCTGGAAATATCAATTAAAATAGAAATTACTTCTAGAAGATACAAATTCTTGCCTACAAAACCAGCTTAATCAAAACAACCTTATTTGCTTCGGAAGGTTTTTTTTTTTTAAGGGAATGTTATGTTTATATTCTTTTATTCTTTTATATTGCTTTTAATTTTATTGTTTTAATATAATCTGTTTAAATGGATTTTAATATTATAACTTTGTGTTTATTGTGTCTACATTCAATCATACCGCTTTGTAACCCGGCATTAGAATAAAATTAGGATATTGAATGAATAAATAGGATAGTCAGAGTATCTATTAGAACTATAAAGCAGGCAATAAATAAATACATAAATAAATACATGTGTTTCTAAATCGGTTTGTAATTATCAGATATTATTACACTTTTTAAAATTAAAAACCTCCTTAGATTTCTTATTAGCTCAAAATAAAGGGCATTGTGTTATTCACTCTTTGTTTACCCAGAAGTACAAGCGAATAAAGTGATATTATCCATGGTTATTGATCTCTGTCTCTTTTTACAGTCTCTAGAGGTTATTTCTATTGTCATATGAACAGTGCAATGTGTGAACTTTTCTTCAGTCTGAAAGCGGTAGAATCATGAACTGCATTGTCAAATAACTTCCACTTTTTAATGGGGCAAAAGAAGATATATCTGTAAATGATATGACATTTCGGAAACTCTGGCCATGTCTGTATAATGCACATGAAGCCTTCCAATTCTCATTTACAACTATTGGTAAAATTCCATCAGGGCTTACAAGAGATTGAGAAAGCAAAATAAATTGTGTCTGAAAAGGACAGTGACAACATTGCATTTAAAATTATTGTTGTGAGCCTTCAAGTCATTTCTGAATGATGGGGACCTTAAGGTGAACCTATTGCAGTTTTTTTAACCAATTTTTTGCAGAGTATGTTTGCCTTGGCTTTGCTCTGAGAATGAGAGAGTGTGACTTGCCCAAGGTCACTCAGTGGGTTTCCATGGCTGAATGGAGAATTCAAACCCTGGTCTCGACACTCATAGACACACAATCAAACCACTACATCACCCTGGGAAGATTTGTAAAAGTGGGAAGGCAATGAACTGAAAATAACTCATAGTTTTAAAAACTAAAACCATTCTTCCTTTTTATTTATTTGACAGGCAGGAAAATCAGATTATTTGTGCTTCTGATGTTTACATGAAGGGAATCAAGGGCAAATGTGAACTGGACAATGCTGACTGTGTTAGATAAAAGATAATTACAAGGAGAAAACAATTGCTGATAACATGCAGGTTTCACATGGGACGTTCAATTTAGATAACGGGAAGAAGGGAGTGTGAGAATATCCAAGAGTGGAAAGGAAAATAAACTCCTTCAGCCTCAATCTCTTACTAGAGGCCTGCTGTCTCAAGCATAGCATGGGTGCTCAAAGACATATGTAAAACTGTTTGAGAAGCTCACTCTGAGCCATTTGCTCTTCACTTTTTAGCTCTCATTAAAATAATCTGCTCACATTGTCTGTGTGAGCTATTTCTTGCTCTCATGAGTGGTTCAGAAGAGACCATAGATTAGAACAGATGGATTGCTAAACCTGAATATTTGCTTTAATACTGGAATCAGCTGTTTGTCTATTTTTTGTCATGTGTAAGTCAAATAAGGGCATAAAAACTTCAGGGGTTAGAAATAAGGAAAGTTTCAAGCATAGGCTTAGTACACTGATTTTATCATCCAGTTTATTTTGGCACCTGCCATTCAGGAGATAATACCAGAGTAACATTCAGGTCCTATGCACCTCCAGTAGCACAATCAAAAGCCAAAGAACAACTTTATAAATGAAAGCCAGTGAACCAACACTATGAAAGAATTGAGCACAGTTTCGTGTTACTTAAGTCTACCCATGTATGTTGGCATTTGATATTACAAGCAGCCCCCTGGTTACAAAAATCCGACTTACAAACAACTCAAAGTTACATTACCTGTGTTTTAAAACTGTGAATTCAAACTTTTTAATATATTTTTTAAATAACTGCTTCACTGGGGAGCTTGTGCCCTGCTTTGTGCTGGTCAGTGACCGTAATAAAGTATTGTATTTTAGTGTTTTGTATTGTATGAGGGTGATACAACAGGAAGTGAGAGAAATCTACTCCTAGGAAAAGGGGCACAGACAGCAAAACAAACACCACATGGGTGTTAACCATTCCTTATGCTATCCAAAGCTAAAAGGTATATGTTTTTGGCTAGAGTTACACTTAAAAATGTAACTGTTCCAACTTACTGATATAGCTTCTTGTATTGTGCTGTGCCACCTCTGAGTTCATCCATTCTGTTCTTTTTTGGAGGCTATTTTGAGACTGAATGTACTCCTTTCTGATTTTTTTTTCAAAGTTAGGGCTATGTTGCTATATAGTAAAAGTTACATTTCGGGGATCCATTGATGCACAGATGTACTACAACTCTTAAACACAAACAACCTCAAAGAAAGGGGAGAAATGATACTTTTTGTTCTGGGATTAGAAAGAACTCCACTTAAGGTAGGAATAAAATATTGCAGCTAGTGCTTGAAATGGCCAGACAACAGTTCAAAACCATTAGTTTTTTTTAGAAAGATAACTGCAGCAATAAATATCATCACCCCCCCCCCCCCTATTTGAACTGTGATAGTCAGTTTGTAGATAGGGCTTACCATGTGTTTGTATGTGAGAAAGACACATAGAGCGCAACAAACAGTGAGGGAAAGGGGGAGAGAGAGAGAGAGAGAGAGAGAGAGAGAGAGAGAGAGAGAGAGAGAGAGAGAGAGAAGGAACATTCATTTTGCATCTCAAGCATAGACATTCTTACCCTAGAAAATATGGTAGCTAGTAGGTTGAGGCCATTAAGAAAGACTTTGAGATAGGAAGACAAAGCCATATGGACCAACTTTTACTGGAAGATATTTTAATTTTTCTTACACCATTGGTTTTCATTAACTACAGATGTTTTGACAAACATTCACTGGATACAACCTATTCAGATTAAAAGAGAGGCTGAGAATATTTCTGTTTAAAGGTTTAAACAAACATTTGTAAGTGCACCCACAGAAATATACACACACAAACGTTTTCCAGAAAGAAAGTGGCTGGTTGTTTAACATTTTTAATTTTCTCTTTCTGGTAAAGACTAAAGGCATCACTTATCCTAGTAAATTAGAAATGACACAAGGAACTGTGTTTACTAATCCTTAATCCAAAAGCATATCTTTTCATAAATTCCTCCCTTCATATTAGTCTGCTCCATTCTGGTAAACTGGATGTTCATGATAATATTTTTGGTAATACCTCAATTTATATGAAAATAATTTCTGGGAAGGCCTAAATGTGTCATTTTAGTAGTCAAAAGAGAAATTTATGATGCTTTGTTCTGACCTTTATTAATAATTTAACAGAATAAGATCTCCTGGCTTCTTAGCCAATCAGACGGGAAAAGATGTTAGTGTGCCAGTTTATTGCGTACCACCTCACATCTTCCATTGCTCCACTTACAGATTTGTTCGGTTTTAGTGCTATACATGTGCTTCTCTGACTGTATATATACACCACTCTGTAGTTGATGCAAAATATTTAAAATTGTTATGCAAAAGTATCACAATTGGAAGATGGGACGTCAATTAGTATGTGTAATATTTACTTGCAGAAAACCCCCCACTACTATCATAGTGAGAGTGATGGCTTGATATTTTTAAGGATGCCCCTGACAGATCACATGCTTTTTTAAGATGGTAAAAAAGGTCCATAGGTCAAAACCAAGGAGGAGGACACTGTGCTGTCCTCCTCCAAAATTCAAATCATAGATCTTATAGCTATCCTTAGGTCACAGACTTTCCAAACAAGAAACATGGTATTTCTGAAATGACTTTTCTCAGTTGTTCTACATATGATCACAGCAACTGTTTGGGATCTACTTGGCACAAAACAGTTGCAAGCCTGTTGTCTGCCATACGCAATGTATTTTTAAGTTGATCTTTATATCCGTAGGTCATGTCAAAGATCATTCTTAATAGAACTGAATAGCACCAAATCAATAACTCTCAAAGACCAAAGAAACACATTTCATAGGAGAATCTGAAAGCTAATGCAGTGGAATAAACATCCCCCCCCCCCCCCGGCGCAACAATGTCATGTGCTATTACTGTCACCACCTTGATCTGCAGCAAAATGATCTCTTTGCCAATTGATCTCTTACAAATTAGTAATGTGCTTTATTTATATTATGTGTTGAGAAATAACATAATACGTCCCATCCTAGACCTTGGTGCTTATACAACTGCAAATACAGAGCCCAGATGCTTTTTTTGCACAGAGAGAATCAGCTTTGGTAAAGGAATATTTTGTGCATCATTTTAGCTGAAGAGCAGGATTTGTTTATCACATGTATGACATTATATGAATCAGATTTCATTCCCAAGCCTTTCTCCCATGACAATGTGGCTCAAAATGGAAAATTATATGCCCTCAAAACTGTTTTCCAGCCCCCTTTCTTTAAAGACAGAAAAAATGAGGCCGAGACAATTGCACAAAACCACTCATTAACTGAGGTAGGATATTATCCCTGTTCCTTTTCCACAATATGTACAACCACAAAAAAAGAAAAAGCTATAGTGTTTGTCCCATCTATAGTGTTGCATCGGGTATGAGTCTGCTCTACGTGTTTTGAAAGGATGGAGTACAAAATGCTTCAACCAACAGAACTGGGATCTACAACTAAACATAAACTGAAAGTCCTGTTTCCTCATCACTGTGTTCCTCCTAGAACTTCTGATTTGTTTAATTATCAAATCATTTATGTCCTGTTTGGTATCATGGGATCTTGCAGCTGTATAAAATAACTTAAACCAATACAAACAATTCATAATTTAAAACAAGTTAAATAATTTGAACATACCAAAACATATTAAAAAACACAAAAGGCCAGTTTAAAATAATTCATAACCATGTACATTGACAAAAAGATCTGGTGACAGCAATATCACATGATTTGATATCCACTGTTTTATTTTTCCATACTCCCAAAAACATTGCTCCTTCCCAGAAATGTTTGTAGGGCTCTCTAGGTCCTCTGACGTAATTTTATGATATGCTTCTCACCCAAGCATAATCAAAATATAGTATTTGCCTTTATTCAAGGTTCCAAGTAGTCATGGGGGTCTGAGAATTAATCCCACATCAATATGGGGTTTCTATTGTATATGTATAGCTCAGAGTTAGGATAAAACCATCTATGTCAGCTAGATATTGGTACTGTGCTCAATGCCCTCTCCTGATGTTCATGGGAACACATGGGAGGTCTGTTAGCTTGTAATTTGCAAGCCAATGCTTGCCACAGAGCTAGGGAATTAGCCAGGCTGTTGCCCATTTACTACTTCACACGATAACCCTATAACCTGACAATGAATATTTGTGATATCCATGCCGTGTGTGTGTATGTATGTATGTGTGTATATATATATATATATATATATACACACACACACACACACACACACACACACACACACCACATTCAACATCTCTAGAGAGTACCCCTGTAAGAACCTTTAGTACTGAGATGCATGTACATCTACTTCCAGCATTGTTTCAGCACTTCTGAGAGCTAGTAGAATATCTTCATTGCTCTTTTCTCATGTATTTCTGGTTGCTGAGGGCCATTATAGGTTAGAGTTTTGCATACTGAATGACTGACTGACTGACTTTATTATTTCTGAGTCGCCCTCCACGTTAGTGCTCCGGGCGACTTACACACAACAAATTCCACAATTAAAATAGAGTATTTAAAACTAGATTAAAATATTCAGTGGTTAAATGCAGGGGCCAGGCTTGGTATTTGAGTTCCTGGTTCTGCATTAACCATGGGCTTTCCTAAATAGCCAGGTCTTCAGAGCGGTCAGGAACTGGGGCAGGTCGAGGAGGCTCTCTGGTCCGGTGGCATCAAGTTCCAAAGAACGGGGCCACAACGGAGAACGATCTCCGTCTCGTGGTCTCCAGGTGGGCCTCTTTCAAGCCTGGTACATGAAGAAGGTTCTTGTTTGCTGGCCGCGGGGTCCTTGAGTAAGCAGGCATCAGCAAGCGGTCTTTAGGTATGTTGGGCCCCGGCCCCGTAGGGGCTTTGAAAGCCAAGGTCAAGGTCTTGTGTAAGGCTCTATACTCAACGGGCAGCCAGTGCAGGCGCTGCAGAGATGGTGTAATGTGGCATCTCATCGATGTTCCTGTGAGAAGCCTGGCGGCCGTGTTCTACACAGTCTGGAGCCTGCGGGTTAGTGACCGGGTAGACCTACATACAAGCGTTACAGTAATCCAGCCTTGATGTAACCGTGGCATGGATTACTGTAGCTAGCGCTTCCGTCGGAAGATAGGGCGCCAATTGTCTCGCTTGGCGCAGGTGGAAGAAGGTCCTTTTGCTCGTGGAGGCAACCTGGGCCTCCATCGACAATTTGGAGTCCAGGATAACACCAAGGCTTTTTACTGAGGGGATGGAATCAGCGGTTCCCTTCAAAGGGGGCAGCGAGAAAGGTGGTTCTGGGCGGCCCGGCCATAAGATCTCCGTCTTTGATGGATTTATTTTAAGTTTGTGGGCGCGGAGCCATTTTGTCACTGCTTCTAGGCCTCGAGTGAAGTTTTCGGGCACCGGCTGCGCCAGGCTCCAGTTTCAGTAGGAGCTGGGTGTCATCGGCATATTGGTAGCACCCTAGGCCGAAGCTCCAGGCTATACCAGCCAACAGCCGAACATAGATGTTAAACAACGTTGGTGATAATATGGCACCTTGGGGCACTCCGCACTCGAGGAGAGATTTCCTAGATGTTTGGCCTAGCCATTCAACTCGCTGACTACGTCCGCGCAGGAAGGAGCTAAGCCAAGCTAAAGCTGTTCCTTGTATCCCTATGGTGGCAAGTTGTCGTATCAGCAGATCATGGTCCACCGTGTCGACCCCATTCTTCTGATTATGTAACTCAATCCTTTATAAATGCACATTTTAGCCATTCAGATGTTTTGGACTGCAGTTCATACAATCCCATACATTGGCATTTCAAAGTAGGGCTGGTAGGAGTGCACTTATTTTGCACACCCCTTCTGGTGTAGACGCACCTCTAAATGAGCACAAATCCAAAGGGGAGGCAGGAAGGGCTGAAAACTACACAAAAGTTGTGTGACATATTTCTTGAAAGTAAGAATAAGGATTTAGTAAATAGCATCTTCTGTGACCCTTGCCATGTGCCGCAAGACACTAAATCCATGGGAGGCTAACAATAGGTAAATCAACCAAAAGGGCCACTCTCGGGATCTGTGCAGTCTTAACTGTTTTGTTCCAAAGTATCACAGTTTTGCAGATAGTACTCTATTGATTAACAAACAAGCAAAAGCAAATGCCACATGACATTCTGTGTCAGGACTGAGCTATTGGCTACAGTTACAAGATTTATAACACACACACACATCCCACATAGCCCGAAAAAACCTACAACAACACAAAACCTACAACAACACAAGTGCTGGTTTTAACCTTTAAGGCCTTATATGGTCTGGGGCCCATATACTTGAGGGACCATCTCTCTCCGTATGTTCCCCAGAGATCACTACGATCTAAAGATCAAAACCTACTAGAGGTTCCCCCCATCCGAACCTATCACCTGTCTTTGACTCGACAAAGAGCTTTTTCTGTAGCAGCCCCTACACTTTGGAATGCTCTGCCAGACAATGTCCGGGCTCTTAGGGAGCTTTCAGCCTTCCGAAGAGCCTGTAAAACAACCTTATTTCGGCAGGCCTTCAACACTTAGTGCTCCATGTAATCCATGCCGCAGCGGTATGGCTTGTTCAATGGCAACTGGGGGCGATTTTTTAAAACTGTTTTTATTGTTTTATTACTGTTTTAATTGTTGTTCTTATTGATTTTGTTGTATTTGCTGCTATGTTGTGAACCGCCCCGAGCCTTCAGGAAGGAGCGGTATATAAGCATGAATAATAAATAAATAAATAAATAGTCCAAAATGCCTGCTTTAAAGTTTGAATAAACACTAGATTTGAATAAACATAGTGAAGTGGACTGAATCATCCTATACAACAGCAATTCTATGAAAATAGGAAAACTATCTGGATCAGAACGAGGGGAGACAAATGTGACAGTCTCCTTTGTATACTTAAACATTTCATTTTTCTATGTATGTATGTGCTTACTGAAGTGCCTATATATTCCATTTCTTTTAGGAACAATAGTCATGTAATGCTTGCTGGCCATCTGGATGGCCAATATCCTTTCTACACCACAGACCGTCGCCACGTCCTGCCTTGTTGTGAGAAATAATTGTCTTTTAGTGAAATATCTCCATATTATACTATTCTCTTCCCATCTAAAGCTAACCCAGTTTATGTTCCCTCATCTGTTACCTTCTGTTAGAGTCAATAATAAAACCTAATAATCTCTTAAGAGCGTCCGGGGCATTTGCAAGCACCAATCATTGGCAACAGTCCCTTTCATTTCTTGAAAGGGATGATACATGAGATTTAATGAGAATAAGATATATTTTAGCTTCTTTATTGGAAAAGGGAGAGAGAAAGAGCAAAAAACAGAATCAGCAGCAGCCTTCTCCCCAGAAGTCACATGCATATGCAAAAGCCGTCTAATTGCCCTCTTTAGAAACTAATCATTCTGGATTTTACAAGCTGCATTATACAACCTGACATGCTTATTTTTCCCCCTCTTCATTCTATTATGTTGGTAAGCAATGATCCTTCTGAAAAGAAAATCAACCCCTATTTTTATCTGGTGCAAATATCTCTCCTTTTTCTTTCTGCCTCCCTTTCCCCACCCTTCTGTTATCAGTCGAATGGCACCACATTTCTCTGTGTATTAATTGCTCTGTAAAATGCACTTGAAGTCATTATAATTCGCCATACAAAACTATTATCTTGGGCCATTATGTCTTTGCATTATATTTATTTAAATGTAGCTCTTCTGAATTAGCTCATTTTAATAGCTAGTCATGCCTGAAATGTTGTTCCACCCTAGATTATTCACAAATATAGTTTGTAAAATACAAAATGCTTTATAAAAGTTGCTGGTACTCTTATTGACAAAATCAAAAGTTTTTGCATTTTCTCTCTTTTAAATCTAGACCTCAATCAGCAAGAAGATCTGAAAACATGTGAGATGTTCCAGGTTTGGGCTAAAATGGATGTTCCTCCTTCTGCTAGATAAATAAGCTTTCCAAAGATAGAAACCTGAACATACCTATTCTAACAGATTCTTTTGAAGTTAGCTGTATCTTAAATAGCCCAAAAGCAGAGTTGCAGCCTTAGTGTCTATTTTTTTATTAAAAAAATACCGTCTCTAGATAACATTATTGCACTCCACATTGCAGTGTTGTTTAAATACTTATGCTCAAATGGCTATAGGGAACCAGTTTAGAATGCAATTTACAATGCCAGATTCTATAATAGTATATATAATAGTATACATAGTCTGGGTAGCATCCAGACATAGTCATATATAAATTATGTCCATGTAACTCAATGGGACTTATTTTAGTCATTTAGAGGTAATCCAAAGTTGCTAGCTGACAGACATGTTGAACAAGTGAACAAGTGAAAATAACCTTTTCTAGTTATACTGGTTTTTCTCTTTGCCATTTTCAATATTTGGGCAATACAATTCTGAAACAAATAAAGTTCCATTACATGAGAGGAAGTATGCACATGTAACATTGGATATAACCCAATCGCTAGATCAAATGTCTTCAAGAATAAGGTAGCTTAATGATTGAACTTTGAGAGTAGCTCTATTATATTTAATTTGTAACAAAACAGGTTCTTATCTTTTGATTTGGAGAAATAAGACACTACTGAGTCTATGATCAAGGCTATAGGTCCTAATGATACACAAAGATACCATATTTTGGGTTTCACACTATTCATGTAACATTTATTCATATATCACTGACTACATTGATTACATATACTCATGAGGTATCTTGGTACCAAGAGGCATTCACACATTCAAATTCACACACCATACTCACAAAATAAATTCTCCCAAAGAGTGATCAAATCCTTGCAAGATGTCGGGTACCCAGATGCAGTGCTGGTTCTGAAGTACAAATACCCTTTTGAAAGTCCAGATTTTATACCCTTTTCTTCCAGAGTCTTACATAGGCATTTCTTTGTCTGCTTTCAAAATGCATTAATTAGATTATCGTTTGATAAGCACCTTATGATGACACTACCTTATCTCTCGTCATGTCACCATTTTCCAGTCTTCATATCACTTTAGTAACAGGTGGTTCCTCGGCACTCTAGGTAATCCCTTGATACTAAGTGGTCTTTCATCACTCAGTCCTTGGCACCTTGAGTGATACCTTGATACTTAATTGATCTCTTACCTCTCAGCATTGTCCAGTTTTTGTAGATGTTCATCTCTAGTACGCAGATGTTCTGTCTAGAAATATAAACAGACTATTCCTTTGCTAATGGAAATTCCTTCTCTAATGGAAAGATAACATTCCTTCTAGGACTTGAGAAGTGAGATTCCACAAACACCTTCTCTTAGTTGATCCCTCCTTTGTCCATCTAAAAGGGGTCAAACATCCAGCTTTCCTCGGCTCCAAATGCAAAGGTACCATATTATCATGCATTGCAGTTCTCCATTTTGAAAATAGGCCTTTTCTTTCTTTTGTATTCTTCAGCACAGAGCCCATTTATTTACATGGAAACATGTTCATTCATAAACAAGCTTGTTTATTTGTAACAAATTCAAGCTGCAAAAATAAAATGATGCAAATGTACAGGCAGTTGACAAAAATTTATCTCCATCAATCCCAAATTATATTGTACATCTCAATTTATAATCATTGTGTGGTTTCTACTCACACAAATTGGCTCTGACAATTAAAAAGGCAAATAGCCAAATATCTATTACAAATTGTCCTCTAATACAGGAATGGTACGAAGGTAGAACAGAACCTAGTAGCAGATTTCCATTTATCTGTAGTCAGTCAAAAAGGATTTCTACCTCTCAATTAGTTAACAGTGGTAGCAGCAAATTTATTCTCTTCTCCTCCTAATTCTTGTTTATTCATTATGCTGTTTCTGACTCTTCATGACCTCATAGACCAGCGCACGCCAGAGCTCCCTGTTGGTCGTGGCTACCCCCAGCTCCTTCAAGGTCAAGCCCTTCACTTCGAGGTTACCATCCATCCATCTTGCCCTTGGTCAGCCCCTCTTCCTTTTTCCCCCATTTTCCCCAGCATAATTATCTTCTCCAAGCTTCCATGTCTTCTCATTATGTGGCCAAAGTACTTCATCTTTGCCTCTAGTATGCTTCCCTCCAGTGAGCAGTTGGGCATTATTTCCTGAAGTATGGACTGGTTGGATCTTCTTGTAGTCCAAGGTACTCTCTGAATGTTCATCCAGCACAACAGTTCAAAAGTGTCTATCTTCCTTCCCTCAGCCTTCTCCATGGTCCAGCTCTTGCATCCATGGGTTACTATGGGGAATGCTATTGCTTTAACTATGTGGAATTTCACTGCAAGTGTGATGTCTCTACTCTTAACTATTTTATTGAGATTGGCCATGGCTCTCTTCTCAAGAAGTAAATGTTTTCTCATTTCCTGGCTGCAGTCTGCATCTGCAGTAATCTTTGAGCCTAGAAATATATAATTTGTCACTGTCTCCACATTTTTCCCTTTATTTGCCAGTTATCAATCAGTCTGGTTGCCATAATCTTAGTTTTTTCATGTTTAACTGCAACCCAGCGTTTGCACTTTCTTCTTTCACCTTGGTTATAAGGCTCCTCGGCTCCTCCTTGCTTTCAGCCATCAAAGTGGTATCATCTGCATATCTAAGGTTGTAAATGTTTCTACCAGCAATTTTAACTCCAGCCTTGGATTCATCAAGCTTCCCAATACAATAATCAAATAGCATGCACCAGAATGGGGAATAATTTTTCCTCCTGTTCTTACAGTTACTGTCCCCCTAGTTCTGCCCTTCCCATTGAGGACAGGTTGGAAAGACACAAAGTCTAAATGAGCACTGATAGAAACCTTCCATCCAAAATGAACATTGTTTGATATATAGATTATAGTTGTGGTCTATAAAATCATTCCCTTGAGCTGTCCATCATACGTTGATGAAATTGCATTTCTTCTTTGTGTTCCTACAGCAAAATTTCTCCTTCCTATCATCCATTTAAACTCCTGGCCACTGTAATAACAGAATGAATATAGCAACTCCTTGAGGTGTTGTACCTACCTTTGTTAAATGAAATGTGTAATTGACAGTCTCACTACAGTATTCCCTGGCTGGTTGGCTAGCTGGCTGGTTGCAAATATCTAGTCTTCTTTTGTTTTTCTCTTCATTTTGACACTCATTATATTTATTCTCTTACAGTATCAATGCCTCTAATTTATCAAGGCATGAGCCAAGATGCAGCACTATGACTCCTGTTAATCCATTCTTTAAAAGGTAACATATATCATAGAAGCTAACTGACTGTCCTTCCTACTGAATCACCAAAATAGGTTGCTTTAAATGAGAATTTAAATATAGCAGTTTTTGCTCCTTACCTATTTTAGTGACTGTAATCCAAGGTCAATTTTCCATGGAACAAGAAAAATCTCTGAAACTTACTATTGATTCTGAAAAGAAATTAAGAGAAGGGATTCAAACAGTTCTCTCTTTCTGAAGAGTACATTTAAAAATCTGCCTTGGTGATAAAGAACATATGTTAGGGTGGCCATATGTCATTAAATGTCCACCTGATCTGTTTGAAGAGTCAGAAGAAACTTCTATATGTGAACATTTGTTCTATTCGAAATATCATACAGAACAAAACTTCATCTACACCTGAAAAAAATAAAATTTAGCCACTCAAAAGACCTCTCAACACAGATCAGCTATGAATCCAAAGGTTTTTCTAAACTAAAGAAGACAGTTTAGGATTGCCTGCCCCAGAACTGACATGATCCAAAACCCAGAGAGAAACACTGTAATGCTTAGGGTTCATTCAGAGCTCTGGAGGGCCACAACAACTCATTGCAAGCACCATTTTGCTGACCAGAGAGGATGCTAAAGCATTTATGTTTGCTGTCCAAGGTGATTCTAAGAGGGTTTCCTGCTATTTCTCTCTCTCTCTCTCTCTCTCTCTCTCTCTCTCTCTCTCTCTCTCTCTCTCTCTCTCTGTCTTTCAGCTGAAAAAATGGGGAGTTGAATGCCTTGGAGATTAGTGAGAGGGGAAAGTGTAACACTTTTTTTCATGACAAGAGCTACTTGAGAAACTACAAGTCGCTACTGGTGTGATAGAATTGGCTGTCTAAAAGGACATTGCCCAGGGGATGCCCAGATGTTTTGATGTTTTGCCGTTCTTGTGGGACGCTTCTCTTATGTCCCTGCAGGAAGAACTGGAGCTGACAGAGGGAGCTCATCCGCGCTCTCCCAGGATTTGAATCTCTGACCTGTCGGTCTTCAGTCCTGCCGGCACAAGGGTTTTATCCACTGTGCCACCAGAGGCAACACTGTTTTGACAACACAAATCTAACTTCTAGGCTCTAAGAATGGCTGGCAACGGATTTTCTAACCCTACGTTATGATGCCAGATAGTTAACTTGAAACTATTTTCATGCAAACTCTGTGCTTTGACAATGAACTATCGCTCTCTCTGTATTTTATTCCTATTCCTTGTGTCTTTTGGGTATGCTCAGAATATATGTGCCTCCTTCATTTGCCTAACTAATATGCTTGTCTATAAGGGCAATTACCTGAATATGTCTACAAATGGTTCCTTGTGACATAGACAGAATACCTCTCTTATCAGTCCCCAACATCCCCTTGCTGTTTAGCAAAAGAGGAATTGGACATGTTTTCTTTAGGAAGAACATATCATTTACTAGTCCCTTGTGAACAACCTGTGTATACCTGGAAATACACCAGAGCAAATGTCTCTTCATGCACAAACCTGAACAGCAATTTCGCAACAAATATTGATACAACTGTAGAAAAGAATGAGGAAGCAGGAGTTCAAATTAGCATCTCCTGAACCATTGTAAGCAGTTCATTGAATCTGGTGCTCAAACAAAAATGTAAAGAAATTAAAAAGAAATTCAAAACTATAACACCATATAGTGAAATTTAACCAAATGATCCAAGAAAACTACTTAAAGCCAAATATCCCAAGTCAGATTATTTATTTATTTATTAGCCATATTTATATACTGCCTTTCTCAGCCTGAAGTCAACTCAGGGCGGTTTAAGATAAGTCAAAGAAATTGGTTTTTGTTTCCATGTTGCTTATTGAATTATACACTGTAGATATAGATTTAGATGCAGAACTATTTTTCAGCTCATGGGTTGAGGATTTCTGTGGACTTGATTAGAATGTCTATTCAGAGTAAGAAAATCTCAGAGATTCACTTTTTCAGTGCTTTTAATTTTAAAAAAATAAATGGATGGCAATTCTTTAAGAAAAAATAAATTCCTCTCTCATATCTATGAATCAAACTGAGTAGAAGCAGCTACAGCATGAGGAGGATCTTCTGGTATCTGTTTCCCTTACAGATGTTAAGTAAAACAAGTTACAAAGCCATTGAATGAAGGGATTAGACTTGAATGCCTCTGCATATGAGGCTAGGGTAATCTAAACACATGCATCCAGGCTGGCAACCAACTTTCCCATCCTTAGTGCAGTGTGAGTAACTTTATTACGGTCACAGACCAGCACAAAGCGGGAAGGACGAGGAGCAAGCCGGTTTCAGGGAAGGATGGTCCACCATCTATCAATGTATAGTATTGCAACATCTCATAGAAAAATACTCCTCCCACAAGCCATCCTCCCTCTATGCTGCGTTTATAGACTTCAGAGCAGCTTTTGATTCCATTTCCCGTACCAAGCTATGGGAAAAGCTTGGGTCCACTTCAATAGACAGGCGACTTCTACAGTTATTATGAACACTCCATGAAGGAACTACTCTGAAAGTAATATGCAGTTCCCAGGGCCATCTTACCAAAGCAGTCAAAACTGAGAAGGGCGTCAAGCAAAGGTGCATTTTGGCTCCACTTCTATTCAATTTCTACATTAACTCTATGGTGGAACACCTATACAACTTGGATTAACATCCTCCAAAACTAGCTGGAAGGCATCTATCCACCCTGCTCTATGCTGATGATGCAGTTCTTCTTTCTAGAACTCAAGTTGGACTGAAAAGAACCCTGAGAGCATTAACAAATTACTGCCAGGAAGAACAGTTGCACCTCAACTTTCAGAAAACTAAAATTATGGTGTTTGCTAAACGACCCAAGAGGCACAACTGGAGAATAGATGGAAACAAAATAGAGCAGGTCTCAAGCTTTAAATATCTTGGTGTTACCCTCCATAGCAGCAACAGCAGGAAAGCCCATGCAGAGTGTGCAGCAGAGACAGCACAAAAGAGTTCATCCGCTATCCTAAGATATCTCAGGATGGGAGGAGGTCACTTTATACCGGCGGCTCTTAAACTTTTTGAAGCAAAATCAGTCGCACAAATGCTGTATGGAGCCCAGCTTGGACCCTTCTCAAATTATGTCCCACTAGAGCGTGTCCAATCGAAATTCCTAAGAGCGGCTCTACAGGCACCCAGATGTGTCCCTAACGCTACCCTGCGATTGGAGACAGGCTTCGTGAAAGTGGAAGCGAGAATATGGACAGCTATACTCAATTACTGGCTACACCTATGCTTCTCCCCATGTGGTCTTGCCCCCCTCATCATGACAGACGACTTCCAGTCCACATGGATTAAAACAGTAGCAGCAAAGATCGCAATGCTAGGTTTCTCCCAAGGACAATTGCTAAGCATGAGATGGGACCAAGCCAAGGATCTCATTAAGCAACGGATCCTGGACATAGAGCGCCAATCCGACCTAGCCTGTTCCCCAGCCTTCATTGTTAGGGAAGCCACTAGATACCTCACTGCCCCCATGGCATACCTAACAGACCTGGAGGTGCCCAAACACCGAAGGGCTTTTACCCTGGCAAGATGCCATGCCCTCCCATCGGCTGTATTGGAGGGGAGGTATCAGAAGACCCTCTTCAAGCAGAGACTATGCCCCTGTGGGTCTGGTCATGTGGAAACAACTGAGCACATGCTTCTTCAATGCATGTTCTACAGAGATCTTAGATCCAATCTCATTGGACCAGTGTGAGTATTCCTAGTCATGAAAAATGTTCCAGGTAAAATGTTCCTCCTATGTAAGGTGTGTTTTTTTGCCAACCTCATACTGTAACTGATGGAGTTAGAATTGACAGAGGGTGGTGTCTATGATTACTATTAGGTTTTATGGCAGGCATTTTCTAATCAGTGCAAACCCTTTGGAACTCCCTTTGGGTGAAGGATGGCCTCTGGGAAGTCCTCTCTAAGTTCTAGACTTGAGAGATTATGAAAGAGACTGGTCTTAGGACTGGCCCAGGGGAATTTCCTCTCAATGAACTCTGAGACTTGAGAGGGAGAAGGAAAGCTTTTGGGCCAGCTTTACAAGATATGATTGTGTGAAAGAGGCAACCCAGGGTCAGACTGCCTTTCAGGATCAGGCATTTTACCCAGATGAAGACTGAGAAGATGGTAAATCTGTAGTAGTAAATCAGGAACCATAATTCAGGAAGTCTTAATTCTAACTTGCATTTGAAGCTATTGAATGGTTCCTCAGTGGTTCCTTTCAGCAATATGGAGGTAATCTTTCCAATCCTTAGCTCTTGTAAAGATTGAAACAAGACAATGTATGTGAGGTGTCTTGAACTTACAAAAGTCCTATACAAGTATTACATGTGATTTATATTGTGTTTTGTAGATAACTTTTCCACACTAGTGATCTCAAGTGTCACTAGATGGCAGCCTTTTAGAATCTGTTGCATATTGATAAAGTATATGAGATGCCCAGCTGTTATTAGCAAGGTCTGCTTTGATCTGATATTTATATGCACCCCTTCAAATAGACCCCCACTATTTGCAAAGTGACCGTTTTCTTTACTAGGTGACGCTTGTCATTGAAGCCTATTTAAACTCTCATATTCAAGCAATGTACAATAATATTTAAATGCATGAGATTTCAGACCCACTAGCCATTTTAAATACCTAAGCCAGGAGGGTCCAAGAGACCAGGCAAAACCACACCAGCAATTTCACTGGGCCCCCAGGATATGCTGAAATTACACACATATATTTTAGGAATCACAACTGAAATTGAAAGCCTGAGAATTAAGTTTGCTCATGTCCCAGCTGTCTTGACTGAATAGAATTTTTTCTGGCCTGGGCTGTTCAACATTAGGAGAAGAAAAGTATCCTCAGCAACAATGTCACAAGATGCTAGATATTGCAAGACTATGCATGAAATGACCGAAAATTATTTAATGAACAAACTCCATCATTGCTACTGAGTTTGTCACTATTTGTTTCCTCTAGACACATGGCATCCTTTTAATACAAGATGCATTGATGTTGCTGCAAGCTTATTTTATCTGATGTAAATGGTGGGCATTAGCTATGTCACTAATGACAAACGACAAGCATATTTTTTGCCATCGGAGTGTTTGTCACCTAATTGTTTTATGAACAGCCAAGACTAATTTGAGGAAATGGATGCTTTTAGCTCTATTCTGATAGTTTAAAGGACAATTTAAGTACTCCAAAGTTCTACTGATCAAGAGAAATGTATTTCAAAATGCATTAGAGTCCATTAGATATTTTTGCTATTTGAAATATTGCCTCCTGTTACATTACTTTATGCCACACTACATTTTGTTTAGCTACAGTTATCACTGATCATTCCTGCATATTGTATTTCCCTGGTAGAGAGTTCAAAATCTCCCTACCTAAACTAGAAATCATAGGATTTCATAGCCTGGAGCCATGGCACTTCAAACGGTATCATAATATTATAACTGTGATGCGTGATAGAGATCTAGTTCCTTCTCTCACTTTCTCTTACATCCAAATACAGAGATTGTGGAGGCTGGGGGTGCTTCTATACTGTAGAACGGAAGATGGACCTGATGTTGTGTCATTCAGTGTTCAACACCAACCACAATTACTCGCAGTGATAATTCAAGCATGCAAAATGTGGGGGCACATATTATCCTGTTTGAAAATCAAAAGAGAAATCTTATTTGAAGAGGCTGATTCCAAATCAAAATGAGATGATGAGGGTTGTTTCTTCTCATCTGCTTGAGAAAACAGGACAAGGAACACTTGCTTCTAACCAGAAGTAGGATGGAGGGCAAATTAGAAATTGAGCCCTGGCACCACAATGAAAAGCTAAGTAAATGCAAGATTCCCTGAAGAGTCTTGGCACATTGCAGTAGCAAATCAATGAAGCCTTATGAATTGTAGCAAGCTGTTGCTCTACTAGTTTAGCTGGACATTCGCACACAGTCCTTTCCACTTGCATTGAGCCGAGTCCCACAAAATGGGAGAATGTGCACTTTTGTCTCCTACTTGGAAATAACCCATGCAATTTAGAGCCAAGACTTAAGATCTGGCAATCTAGGTGGAGTTCACAAAAAATACAGACCTGCATTGATATGTATACGTATCCTCAGTCCTGCTTTTTATTACGAGGGTTGAAGAAAGGTAATGCCTCCACCTTCATAACTCCTCAGCAGATGGCAGTACTGGTATGCAGCAGGTACTGGCTTATTCAGTAGACTCTCCTCTACAGTTCCATTTTGGCAGGAAGCCTTACCATTGAATGGTTGTGTTGTTAAAGTGCAAAGTATGGAACCCTGTGTAGATGGTTGGTCAATGTGACTTAAGCAATGCGAAGTCATTGAATTCTTGACAGCAGAACGTGTCACCCCAAAGGAGATTCATCGGAGAATGCAAGCTGTTTATGGTGATTGTGTTGATGTGAGTACTGTGCATCATTGGGCAAGTAAGTTTAAAGATGTTAAGGTAGGAACATCTGACTTGCATGACAAGCAAAGAGTTGGGCATCCTGTGACAGCTACCACCGAGTTTGAGGTTCACAGATTGATTCAGCATGATCGTTGTAGCACTCAGAGAGAAATTTCAAGCATAATCGGCATTTCACAAGAATGTGTGGGTCACATTATTGCTTTGCTTGGTATCGGAAGATCTGTGCATGATGGGTACCCAGGATGCTGACACCTGAAATGAAAGCGCGCAGACTTCAAATTTGCCAGGAAACCTCTTCCATGACAGCTTCAGAAAACTTGTTCATCGTTGGCGGAAATGTATCCAATTGTCTGGTGATCATGTGGAAAAGTGAATAGTGGTATTTAAAGAGCACAATCGAAAGATTATTTCTGCATTTGATTTATTAAAATATTCCCATCCAAACCCAAGTAACGAATGTGGAGGCATTACATTTCATTCAACCCTCATATAAATATTGTTGATTTAGTTGATTTAGTCATTTCTTCTATCCCCATGAAAATTAGAGCAGCTTCTTTGAATTTCCTAGACAGTGTCTCATTCAGGTATTGGCCTGCCCAGCTTTGGAGACTATCCCTGAGGTGGACCATCTGTCCTGTATTTTAGGAGCTAAAGTACATAATTTTCCCTCTAGTGTAATGTAGTCAGGAAGGCTGCAACACTGGAGTCGGCCATGCTGTACTCAGAACAGATGTGGCTAAGCCCCTGGGGTTAAATGCAGTCCAATGAACATTCCAACAGCAAATGGGTTTAAAAAAAAGGAAGAAAGCATTCATGCAGAGATGACTTCAGATGTGCTTCAACCTACCATTTTGCATAGCAATTAGTTCCAGAAGCAAGACATTTAGTTTGAAATTTACACAAAAATAATACACATAATCCGAGTTGGAAAAAAATATTGATCCACAGGATTTCACTGACATTCACAAATAAATGCTGCATTGGTCTTTTCATTTTGCCGGCTGGGCTGACCCAAATGGCCTTTACATAATTTACTTTTGATTAAAGAAGTGCTTCAACACAGAGAACTCAAAAATAAAAATCAATACATTTATGACATCTTTTTTTGAAAGTGGAAAAAGATTTGCAGGAGAAAAATGCTTACAAAGTTACTGAAATAAAGCACTTTTTTCCAGGATAGATGTCATATATGAGCACTCGATATAATGTAAAAGACTAAACATGAGTTTCACATTTGTGAACATCAGCCCGTGTAGGTTTGATGAAAAGTAAATAAAGAATCCAATCTTTTTTTGCATTTCAATATGTACTGAGCTGATTTCCATCTTCTAGACTAACATGAAGATCATTCCTCTAGTAGACAACATGATTTCATATTTCCTGATTGTTCCAAAACAGTTCCCAGCTCAAAAAAGCTGGTTTAAAATTTATATTTTTACATATTTAGAAGCCGAAACCTACTGCAAATTTCAATGAAACTTTCAAAATGAAAATACAGTAATTATTAATCTGATAACTGGATGTCAACACTATAAGTCAGAACATATAAATGTAATATTGACTAGCCATGGGTTAATCCATATGCTATAGGCAATAGATATGTTATTCACTATGAATTTGCTTCATCATTATGGTGAGCATGTGGAGGAGATATCTCTTTGAGCCATAGTCATCAAATTCTTGAAGATATTGGAAACTCAAGGCTCTGGCTGTTGTCTTGCAATAGCTATTGTGAGACCCATTTCCAAAGATGATATAAGGACATATGGGGAATTACTTATCAGATTTAATGGCCAGTGGGCACTGAAGGGAAAAGATGAATTATGTATCAAATATTGGTTTCACTATCACTAATTATATGAAAGATTTTAAAAGGACAAAAGGGAGGATTTTCCTCCAAAAATAAGAACTGGAAACTATATTTTAAAAAGGGAAAAAAGATTTAATAGCCATATTGTATAAATATATTCTATGTTAACCTGAAAGACAATCGAGTAAAAACAGAGATCTTGATAACTGGGAATACCAAAGTGTGGAGATTTGATGTTAACTGTTCACCTTTATCAAAACGTGGCAAGGCAGGCTATCCCACCACTGCCACCAATTTGTAACGATGTGACATATGTCTGTCACCAATTATAAAGTAGCATCTGGCCACTCTCACCAGCCACGCTACCAGAGTGGACTCTTCAAATCCTACCACTGCTACAAATTATGAAGAAGTATATATTAACTTCCACCAATCATAAGGATGTTCTATATAGTAAATATATTTTTCAGCCACTAAATGAGGTAACTAGTTGGTCATCAATTTGTAGGAAGGTGTTTGGATTACTTCCACTCTAATAATGTTGCAACCAGCCGTCCACCACGTTGTCCACCACTTTGTCTTTTAAAATGAGGCTTGACTTCTTCAAAATACTGGCAAGGAGAGGTTTATAGTTAAAGAACTGTAAATAGTTTATTTTGAGGATCAGTGCATTAGCTTGACGGTTTCAAAGTTACAATTCTTCTTAGAGGCACAATTCTTGGTTGTTACACTTTCTTTAAAGAAGTTACAAAGTTACTCAGTTCATTTCCTTTCAGTTTACAGTCTATTCCACTAGTATCTCACTAGTCTCAAACACAGTATTCCCTACCCTGGTTTATGTCTCAGCATAAACTACAGGTTGGCTCTCCCAGTCAAACCTCTGGACTTAAAACAGACCTTGAGCTGGTCTAAACACAACTGCTCTCTCTGAGCTTCTCAGCACCCACTCCCCTAGAGCTGGTCTGACAGATAAACTGTCAAAAATCAAACTTCCCCAGAATTCTATTCTTGGCTGTGGCAGAAAGCTGTTGACTCATCCCACCTCTGCCTCACAGCCATGTTGCTATGGCAACTCTTCCCCAAGGTGGGCCTTTACTGAAGAAGTGCACCTTCCCTAAACATCTAAACATTTCAATACACATTCAATCCTCAATCCTATAATAAAAAATAAACACTTCTGCACACAAAGGTTTCAGATTTACAGTGGTGACTTCAATTAGAGACAATTTATATAAAATGTTGTACATGTGTTGCACATCTCCAGCTCTCCTAGCTAAAATAGATAATTCACATTCAGTAGTCTGTTGGAGGTGTAAATTAAAGAAAGGGACTTTTTCCATGTATGGTGGTCTTGTGAATTGGGGCAGGCTTATTGGGGGAAAAAATATATAAAGGAAACAAATTAAGTGATCCACAACAAAGTATTTTTAAAAATCCAGGGTTGTGCCTATTAGGGTTATTCAGAGACAATCTAGAACAGCTGGAAAGAGAAATTTGCCAGTACAGCTTTGCAGCTGCACACATTATGATTGCCAAAGATTGGAAAGGTAAAAGCATGTTAAGCATCAAAAATTGGAAGGATAAACTGTGAGATTACGCGCAGATGGCCAAAATTTCTAGTAGTTTGAAACATCAAAGTCATGAAGTTTTTGTTAAAAACTTGAAGCTGGCTTTAGCATATATGATGGGAGAATTTAAGAGATTTAAACAAGAAGAATTTATTGACCTAGAAGTATAGAGAGGTAAATAAAATGTGCATAAACTCTGCGAGGATTAGTGACAGAAGCCAAGGTGGTTGGTTGCACTGGGAGTGCGATGAGAGGTAATTGTATTATGGGTGCCAGTGTTACCAAACAATTTAGAACAGCCTGGCCCATAGGGAGCAGAGGCCCAGAAGTACCCCTAAAATGAAGATTTCAGCAGAACCCCTGGTGAGTTTTTTTAAAGCAATCTAAAAATCCCTTTCCCAAATGATCTCACCAAAGAAGTCCGGAAGAAGATGCCACTGAGGTTTTTATTCTCGTCAACTGAGGGGGATGACAACTGCAGATTCAAAGCAGTCATCAAGTTACATTGAAATTACATGCCGTTTTATAAGGTTACAGATTCAAATTTCCCACTTCCCGCCCCCAGACCAGCTTTGTGTTGATTGGATGGAATCGCTAGGGCAGCTGGAGTTTGGTCCAATAGTGAAACAGTGCCACTTCTGTTCTGACGAATGGGGAGCGAGGAGCAGGAATGTGTTCAAAACAAAGCAGCTGGAGTTTCCTTGAGTAGATTTGTCGATATGTTAATTAATCCAAACCCCTGACCTTTCAGGTCAAAGGAATTCTTTTGTTCTTCTGTGGAAAATGGGAACTGTCCTTAATAGCCCTTTCCTGTTGGCAGAAGGAGCCGGATACAGCTTTTCATGGGAGTTTCAGTCTTCTGGATAATATACAAATGAAATAAACTGTAGCCATGTGCCAGTTTCCGAGGCTGGCAGGGGTGACCATTTATGAAATATAGAAATAGTTTTGCCTATTGATCAATAGCCCAAAGGTAGACGAATCTCAGAAGCCTTTGTCTATTGATTAGCAGAAACCAGTTTTGGCCCAAGGAGAAAGACCCTTTTTGGAAAGAGCTGGCTCCTGCTATTTTCATGCAAATGAGGCTAGTGGAGGGATGATTGAATCACAAGCTTTGCAATTGGCAAGCCTCGCCCAAGGCTAAAGGTAAACAGTGGCATTTTCATATTTTTAAAATTACATACATGGGGAAAACATGAGGGGAGGTACATTGGGGTTTATGGGGAAAATATACCATCCTGATCATCCCTGCCTATCCACCAGAAAGATACACAGTTTATTAGATTCATAAAATATAGCCTAAGAGAAAGGAGTCCTAAACAGAAAGGGAAAAAAAGTCTTTGGGAATGAGCAAAAGTCCATAAGAGTAATGCAAAAGGAAAATAACTGGGTTACAGGGGCATTGTCATGTGGGACCATGGGGCCATGGGAAAAGCCTTAGGTTCCCATGTTGGGGACAGATAGGGGATTATGGGATCATTTCCAGCCTGGTGTTCTTGGGAAAACTATTTATCCTTTGGTTTTTAACTGTCTTCTACAGAGCTCAAGAGAAGGAGGGGGGTCACCTCCGATATCACCAGGATGTCTATGTATGTATGTGTACATGTTTGTAACGTGCATTGTTAGTGTATTATATGGCTCTGGCTGACGTAACTCATCCTCTGGAATCTGATGCAGAAGAGTTGGATTGAGATGGGTTTCTGTCTCCAGATGACTGCTCCAATTGTGAACCTGAGAAGATGGACACTGCAACAGTTGTGGGATCTCTCCACAGCACGACCTGATGGATGCTGAAGACCTATCCCCTATCCTTTGCAATCAGGGGAGAAGACTAAAAAAATCAGAGGATATGACATCTGTTAAATAGGAAATGCTGACTAATCAAACACCTAACATTTATAAATTTCCTGGGAATCCTTGTTGATCACAACCATTCAATCATCCGGACTGATAGTACTCCCAGTGCCTGTGCATTTCTAGAGATTCTGGACCTCAGGAGTGGGTATATAAACTGTGCAGGTTCGCAGTTTGGGAATGATCCTGGACTCATCGCTGAGCCTGGAGCCCCAGGTCTCGGTCGTGGCCGGAAGAGCTTTTACACAGTCAAAGCTTGTGCACCAGCTGTGCCCGTACCTTGGGAAGTCTGACTTGGCCACGGTAGTCCATGCTCTGGTTACATCTCGAATAGACTACTGCAACGCTCTCTACGTGGGGTTGCCTCTGAAGACTGTTCAGAAACTGCAATTAGTCCAACGCTCGGCAGCCATGTTACTAACAGGAGCGGGGTACAGGGAGCATACAACTCCCTTGTTGCGCCAGCTCCACTGGCTGCCAATTAGTTTCCGAGCACAATTCAAAGTGCTGGTTTTAACCTACAAAACCCTATACGGTTCCGGACCAGTTTACTTGTTCAAACGGATTCTCCCCTATGAACCATCAAGGACATTAAGATCCTCCAGAGAGGCCCTGCTCTCGATCCCGCCATCTTCGCAAGCGCGTCTGGTGGGGATGAGAGACAGGGCCTTCTGTGTTGTGGCCCTCGGCTGTGGAACTCCCTCCCAAGCAATGTTAGATCTGCCCCTCCCTGTTGTCCTTCAGGAGACGAGTGAAGACTTGGATGTGGAACGAGGCCTTCCCAGAATAAGCTGAGATTGATTTCAATCTGAAATGGGTGACCACTTTTATAGACTGAGTTGAATGTGGTTTTAATGGCAATGTGGTTTTTTATGTATGCTGTTTTAAGATGTTATAAATTTGTATGGCATTGAATTTTGCTGTAATCCGGTCTGAGTCCCTCCTTGGAGATGAGAAGGTCGAGGTATAAATTTTTTTAAATGAATAAATAAAAAATAAATATATATATTTAATGCTTTCTTGCTTAAACCTTTTTGGACCACTGGCTTCATGTAACAATTTGTGGATTGACTGAGAACATGCCCCTGCACTTTGTCTTCTGTGAACTTCCTTGATTAACAGTGTATGACCAGACTGGCTTGACTTACCTGCAATGTCTTCCTTTAAAATAAGTTGTTCTGTACACTTCCTTTCTGCAGGCATTGGACAGTAGCTTCCTGATTGAATCAACCCATCTTCCTTATCTGTGTCTTTTTGAAGTGGAGATATTATTTTAAAGTGCAATAGCTTCTGATTAGTCGTTTTGGTTTCTAGATATTGTTGAGGCTCTGCTTAATGGTTGGGCTGGTTCTGACTGGTGATGTCAGGAAGCAACAGAGTATTCAACGGAATTTTTCTATGACTATACAGAAGAGATAATTTGGCTTAAGGAATCAAGATTTGAGCTTGACAAATACTGATCTTCAAGGATGTTGATTTACCAGACCCACATTTGTTATGGATTTGAATAAATAAGAACAGGAATAAAGGGACCTACCATATTAAAAGGAAGAGCTTGAAAGTTTGCAAACTAATGTATCAGAGAGGACACCCTCAATGTGGCTGTCACCCGGTATGGCGACATCAATAATCCAGACATTTTTCTTTTCCACAATTGTGATGTCTGGTGTATTGTGTTCCAAAGGTTTGTCAGTCTGGATTCGAAAGGAGAATTATTGTTATAATTATTATATTATTATTTGGAATTCAGAGGGATAGTGTTGTATTTTCTGAGCAGTTTAGAAATGGGTACCCCCAGCCTCGGATATATTGTATCACAATGCTGAATTAGCTCTCTGCTATGATTAGAGTGGAGAATGTACTTCCTATTCCTTAGTCCTGTTGGCTGGTGGATCCTATGACACTGGAGAAGAGAATATGTTTCAAGTTTTGCCATGAATTTCAAGGGCACAAACCATAGTGCTCATATTAAACTCAAAGCAGACTACCCCCATCTCCTACCTTAGAAAATGTCACTGTTCCCCTAGGTCATGGTTGAGCAATTTTTTCCCTTTCAGTCACTGTCTTTTGTTTCATGTCGAGAAGTGTGAAGTCTGTCAACAAGAAAATACAAAGATAGATAAAACTATAAAGATACAGTGCGAGCCTGCCACTTGGATTTTGAACAATATCTTCATGGATGCCGATTTATGAAATATGGTTGGGGGTGGGGCAGGAAGGTGTTGCACTGTTTGATTGTAGCATAGTTACACAAAGTGAAAAGTACTTATGTTGTTTAGATGATAATAAAAAAATAAACTTAGCTCCTTTTGAAATAAATATGCACTCTGCTGCATACTATTGGGTATCCAAACATACTTCTCAGACCTGCTGGGATTTTTGGACATCATAAACATTAATAAAGAAAACAACATTACTTGCATATTTAATCATTAATTTATTCATTTGCAGCATATCTTAACTTTCTCCCAGGGCTGGAATTCAAGGTGGATCACAACAAAAATTGAAGATACAGGGATAAAAGATTAAAAATTAATACAGAAAAAAATGTCTGAATAAAAAGGCTGTTGTGTACTGAGAGAATGACAACAAGAAGTGGGTTCATGTAGCAAGTTCTACAGTTTATGAACAGCCTTTGAGAAAGCCCTACATATACCTGGAATGGCTACTATATCATTAGGGCATGTATGGTTGTCATACTACCTGGTTAATCAATGTTCACATGGTTCCTATACTATTCCATATTTCAAGGCTTTGTTTTTGGTCTAAGCATATACCCCTTAAAGGAGTGGGGTTTTAGAGCTAAATATATATTCATTATTCTGTCCAACTGTTTGACAAGGAACAAGCCTACAGTATACTTGATTCTGTGTACTTAGACAATCAATGAAGTCTCACACCTATGATTGACACTTATACAAGACCGTTTTATATTGCTGTGATCTTACTGTTAATTTGAGTTTACTGTTCTTTGGTTCAGTGTCACAACCATGCAGTCTCTCTTTGGAGGAAAGTCTAACAAATCTGCTTATGAAGAGTACACAGGAAAGTATTGGAATGAGGGAGCAACACTCATTACAATAAAGCAGAGCATTAGATGCAATGCCATGATTTATATTTACAGTTCTATGGAATCTGTTCTTATTCATGACTTACGTGATGTAGAAATATCATGCATTTTCAATTCTGCATTAGAATAATAGAATCATAGAGTTGGAAGAGACCTAATGGGCCATCCAGTCCAACCCCCTGCCAAGAAGCAGGAAAACCACATTAAAACCGTATTAATTATTACATGTTCAGAAAAAATCTAGTAATTTTTAGGTTCCTCCTTATGTGAGAGAAAAAAGAGCCATTTCCATTAATGCTATCTTCTGTTCATGCCACTTTGACTCTCACTGTCTGCTGTCCATTCCACTATCCTATCTTAATTGCTTTATTTCCTTTTTCTTGCTGCTCCTGGTCTCACAACAGCTTTCAAATGACTGCACAGCTGCCCTCTCTTTAAAGTATTTTTAGGAGCTTAATAAAGGGTGAATCTACCCAGAATCAAAACTCAGGGCCAATCCAGTATACTGGACACCAGATCACCCCCTGAGTATAGTCCCTACAGGAATACTCCCTATGGAGGTGGGAGGAAGTCCCCATCACCCAGATTCAGAGATTCCTCTGACATTCAGTAATGCAGAGCAAGGCAATGTTAAGGTAACCTTGACTCAAATTGCCCTGGATCAGCCCCATATGGCATTTGGTTGTTGTGGAGCTGACCCACATTTACACCAACCTAAGTGGTTAGTGTAAAAGGGTCCACAATTGATGATTCTTTAGAGGACATGCCTAGCAGCATGATATAAAGGAATAGGTAAGGAAGAGATGCTTGGAGGTACATTGCATAGAAAAGGGACCAGGCAACTTGTAGGGAAGTGAAAAAAAGATAAGCAGTGATCAGATGAATGCAAATAATCAGAGGAAGGATGATCTGACAACATGAGGTGAGAGGAAAGAAACAAGAATGGCAGAAAGTGAAAGCTGCAAGTGGTTGCAAGAAGCAGGAGTAGGAAGGATGATGAAGGTATGAGGTGAGGCATGGGGAAAAAGAAGGAAGGGTGAAAGATTCAAGGAGAAAGGAAATATGTATTAGATGAAGCAAGGTGCAAAGAAAGGAAGTGTAATTTGTAAATTGGTCATTTTTCTTTCATTTTCCATGTGAATCTGACAGTAACTTTCATAATCTTGTTGTGATACATCTATGGATCTGTACCTCTTTGTAAAGAAATCTGATGAAAAAAAATATATAGTAGCACTGAACATGCCTATGTATAACAGCATGCAGTTGATTGTTATTATCACATTACCATTGTTACATGTTTCCCATCTTGTGATGTAAATATTGTGAAAGGCACAAATCCCCTTTGAACAAATCTTTGAACAAATCTTTCCAAGAAAATCTCATGATAGGTTAGTCTTAGAGTCACCATAAGTTGGGAACGACTTAAAGGCATACAACAAGGATAAAAAGTGATGGCCCAAGGTCTCATGGTAAATTCCACAATCAAGCAGGGTTTGATCTTGGCTCTCTACTTTAATCCAGTTCTTCAAACATTACAATTTTAAGCAATTTTTCTTCTGCAAAAGTCTATGTAGAATATTGGCTATGAAAATTGTACAAAAGTTGAAATGGTGGTTGGAAAAATAAAACTATGAGTCATTTTTTGTAAATGAATGCAAATTACTAATATGGGAAGTTATGATAATTTTATAGTATGCACATTAGATGTCTAGATTTGAAAAATCTATTGTCAAGAGAAGCTCAAGGCAACTTGTTAAAATACTAAATTCTGGCCTTGTTAACCAATGTGCATGCATTCAACTAGCAGAATCCTTGTAGTCAGCTGAAATAATATAAATATCTTACTTTAGCTGGTCAATTTGCTTAGTGTTGTCCTGCATGTTACATTGAATAAGCTGGCATGATACTGTGGTTGTCTCCTCTCATGTACTTTGGGGCAAAGAGAAGAACAGAAGTGACAATATTTGGGTACAGCTGGCATGTATAAAACCCGTAGATTTTTTTACAAGCTGAAGTAAATATAAAACAGAAAGTCTAGTGGGACTTTTTATCTTTTCTTTTGTGTCATCCACATAGTTCATAACTTCGTATCCTCAAAAGCCCTAAAATTCTCAGTTAGAGGAACAGATTAATGCAATAGACTAAGCCTTGGGGTAATCCTGTAGTTTTGCAAATAAACAATAGAGGTAGGCTGACCCACCAATAGCATACACAAGAGGTGAATCAAAAAGAACAATGTAACAGCAATATACATTTCAAGCAGGATGGATTCTCAGGTTCCAAAATAAACATTTATCAATAGCATTCAAAATAATTTCAACATTTTTTTTCTGTAGTCAGAATAATGCATACATGCTGTCTTTATCCATATATTCATACACAGCAGATACGGGCGGTAAACTCACATGCAAGTGAGTGGACGTCGTAAAAAGGCGGAAAGGAGTTCCTGCGTCATCCAAAAGGGACACAGTCCCGGATATCTCCCAAATAATAACAAAGTTGTTCTTTTTAAATAATAATAAAGTCCCGGTCAGAGACGCCAGTCTGTATAACATTTATGTGCTAATGGGAAGACATTCCATGGTCGACGAAAATGATGTGCGCCTTCGTTTCGCCCCCGGAGGGGCTTCCTCAGGACCAGTGGGCGTGGCCTAGGTAGCGATGTTTACGGACGCCGGGAAACAGGAACCGCACTGAGATATAACAAACATATATATTCCTAAATATCTACTATAGACTAGGATTCAAAGTGGGAAACAGCCCAGGGCAATGGAAAATGAATGGGATTTTTAGGTAGAAGAAAGAAGGATACATACCAATGCATGGGGAAACACGAGCACCGCAAGTGCTGACAATATCGCTGGGATATCGGGCAGGAGGCGCAAAGGTACGAGAGAGCCAGGTTTAAGTAAAGATCATACAGGTGTGTTACACAAGGAGTTCACTGATTGATAATTGATTGTTTAACCCTTGGGGTTCCTCGCATTGTAAATTGATTATCCATTTATTTTCAAGCTGCAGGAGCAATTGTTTTGTGTTTTGGTGTGGTTTTGGGTGAACTTTTTCTAATACCATCACTGTAAAGTTGTCGTGGGAGGGATTGTGAGCTTTAAAGTGTGCATATAGTATGGAATTATCACAGCCCGTTCGAAAACCTGATCTTTGCTCACAAATTCTTGTCCGGAGTTCCCTGGTGGTCTCCCCGACATAAAGGCCCCCACAGCAGCCACATGATATACAATATACCAGATTCTTTGAGTTGCACGTTGCCCATGAGTAGATCTTATAGGTTTTGTGATTATATGGACTTGTTATGTAGGTTGAGGTGGAGATATGTTTGCATATACTACATTTCCCACATGTTTTTGTGCCCTTAGAAAGGGGGTTGGTCCTTCCTACCAACCAGGGAACTCCAGACAAGAATTTGTGAGCACAGATCACGTTTTTAAAGGGATATTTCTAAGTATCATTTTTCCTTTCTCCATTTCAGAGACAGTAGTCAGTGTAAAAGGACTGCAGGGTCAGATCAGATAGAGGTGATTTAAAGATGCACACATAAATGCTGTTTGAGACACATCATTGGGCACCTCTGTTTATGTAATCAGGTTTTGAGGACCTCAATAAAATTTTAATTAAGAAACAGTTGACCAGACAGCATCTATAAATTCCAGCTTGCTTAAGAGAAATGTTAGACATGCTTGGAAGAGTGAGAAAAAAAATCACCAGTGCACTAATACATCTTTTACTGGGTCCACCCATAGGGCCCTGAGTCATTTTAGAACTTAAGGGCCATTCTACACTGGTAAAAATTTCAGGAAGGACTGAGTTATTTTAACCCACTTCCTCTCAAGATTTTGTCCCCACTTGCCCTTGCAACCCCGAGCTTCCCCTTGGGGTCAGCTAGATGCTATCCCAAGTCAGCCAAAGATGCTATCCCAGATCTGACTCCCTTCCAATCCCTCATTTCCCTCAATAGAACTTACCTGAAGGGCCGGCCGGCAGTGCAGACCCCTCTGCAGATCACTCATGATGTGTTAAAATGACATATCAGGAAGTGAGGAAGTGGAGACGGGATTTCCCTTCTCCCCCTGCCTCCTGACATGTGATTTTTGCACATCATGAGTTTTGGACAAGTTTTGGGGGGATAAGTAGAGGAATCAATCCCCACAGGGATTGGGATAGATATGAGGATTGGAATCAATGACTACAGAGATTGGGAGTGGGGTGGGCACCTCTTCACTTCTTCAAGATTCAGGAGCCTGAAGAATTGGGATGGTTGTGGGGATTAGAATCAGTCCTCACAGAGCCCAAACCTGATAAGATCCAGCCTTATCTTAAAAGTCCGGATCTTTCCAGGTGTTTTATTAATCTGGAACAAACTCGGAAATTCCAGTTTTCTCTGGATTAATTTGGTTTTACCTGAGGCATTTGGATACCTCAGGGCACTTCCACACCGTAATATAACGCAGAATATCAAGGCAGAAAATCCCACAATATCTGCTTTGAATTACCGGAGTCCACACTGCCATATATGTATATCTCTCTCTGGCATTGCATCGCAACCGAAGATACTTAGGAAGGACTCAAGCGAGTTGATACTTTTTCGGAGGTTGGATGTCTCCTTCGAGCCTGTGCAATGGATTTTTCTGGTGAAGCACAGCGTGCACAGAACTGGCCTCACCCTTTAAACCAAAGGTTTGTCTGCCGGGGTCTAGCAAGCTTGGACGGTGGCAGCGAGGTCCTCAGATTGTAGGTTTGATTTGAGTTTCCTTCTCAAGATGGTTGACCTTACAGGTTTAGACGAGCATCATCTGCCCAGGTTTGAAATTAGAGTTTTCCTTCTCTTAGGATGGTTGCCAAAAGGCTAGAGAGCCCATACTGCCAGTTGATGCACTTTGTCAGACCCTTCGGTTGTGACCTGTCTGGCATGGGAGGCCCTACTGGTGGCTATTATGCTCACAACTTCATTAGGGTATGCAAGCCTCTCTCACATGACAAGGGGGCGCCAATAGAGAGGACAATATATTACAGTTCAGATAATGCCATATATTCACTGCCCTATATTTCAGTTCAGATAATGTGGGATTTCATTCAGCTGTGTGGAAGGGTCCTCTGGTAAAACTGAGACAGATCCCGGGATATGGGGTTTTCTGGAAAGCCTATTAAAAGCTATTAAAGAAGAAACACAGAACCCCACTAAAACGGGTCATATGGCCGTTGGTTTTAACCAAGGAAACCAATAACATCAGAAAAATTATATGCAAGTATTGGCCGATACTCCAGGATATACCGGGATTGTCTAAACCCCCCATTCTAGCACACAAAAGGACACAAAACATCCGTGACATCATTGTGCACTCATGTATCAGAACTCCCACCAAAAGAAGTAGCTTGTCACATAAGACTCATCAATGTGGACGATGCACTCAGTGCAAATTCGTATTTCCAAACAAAGAGATTTTTATTCCTGGCACCAGAAGGACCCTCAAATTCAAGGATTACTTCTTGTGCAAAACGGAAAGATGCGTATATGGTTAAAAATGCCCCTGCGGACTCATTTATACAGGTGAAACGAAAAGAATGATGGGAGTCAGAGTGGGTGAGCATCGCTCAAAAATCCACTATTTAGCAGAAGATTCACCCCTGTATGTCCACTTTAAAACCAAGAAGCACGGCCTGGATGACATCCAATTATTTGGGCTCAAAAGAGTTAATGTGCCGCCACATGGAGATGTGGATCAGTGCTTACGCAGGGTGGAGGCCCGCTGGATAATCAATCTTCAATGTGAGATTCCCTTCGGATTAAATGAAAGGCTGAACATCAGTGATTTACTCAAATAAGGTAGTTTTCACCTGTCACAACGCGGGCCCTGACTCCACCCCATAATCACACACACACACACAGATGATATCAATTAACTATTTATTAAGCACAAAATTAGAAGCAGGTGAAGAAGATAAATGTCCAAAAAGTTGAGATCAATTAGTCCAGGGTAAAAGCAATCAAAGTTCAAAGGTATTCAAAAAGGGATCAAAAGCAAGGTCCATAAAAACAAAGCGAATCAAGTAAAGAAGCTTAGTCCATGGTAAAACAAGGCAATGCAAAGTTCATGAAATCAACAGGGTTTCAAGGTAGTTCTTGGCAAGGCAGGAAGACAGCAAACTGCTACGTCCTTCCAATTCCGACGTGGCCAGCAAACTGAGGAATTTCCCCACAAAGTGCATACTTAATTCCCTCCTTTGTGGGACCAGCGCCTTTCCAGGCCTCTCTTCCAATCTCTGCGGTTGGCCTCGATACTCCCCCTTCGGTCGAATCTCTGCTCAGGAATGGCACCATCTGCGCCGTTATCTTCCTAGGAAACTGACTCATCCTCGGCTTCCATGTCCTCCTCAACATCTGGCGTAAACACCCGTTCCTGTGACCCGAAACCTCCCGGCTTCTCATATTCCGTATCTGATCTGGAATCAGGAGAGTCCGCGTCATCAGAATAGGCCTCTGGCCAGGTGTCATCCCACTGCAGGCTATCCGTTGGTGATGCGGATCCATCATCCCCAGCATCACCTTCAGCTGAGTCCAAAGCAATCGGAACCCCTGGGGCCGCACCTTGCCCTCCTGGCGAAAGTGGGGGCAGATTAGCCTCCTCCCCCCCCAACCCGGCGGAGAGGAGGGCTGAGTTGCTACATCACCTGACCCCTTACTCATGGGGACATTTTACTCCAGGGCTAGCCTCACTCTTAGAGTTATTTGCTATAGAACCCATGGAGACATGACTTAAAATAGGTAGTTTTCACCTGACCCCTTACTCATGGGGATATATTACTCCAGGGCTAGCCTTACTCTTTGCGTTTGTTTGCTATAGAACCCATGGAGACATGACTCACACTCTATAGGGAATGGTACGTTCTTCTTTCTTGTATATGCAACTTATATATATAGTAAACAAACTCGAGACTCCGCCGCCACTCGGGGGGCCCACCTTCGACCGTTAACACCTGCTGGACATAGAGGCTGTTGATAAGATCATAGCTACAGCTAGACCAACTACTTGCTCCCTCGACCCGTGCCCCTCTTGGCTAATTAGATCTTGCTGGGAGAGGTAACAAGGCCCTCTGATGAACATCGTCAATTGCTCCCTTTAGCAAGGGGCTTTCCCAGAGGGATTGAAAGAGGCGATAGTGAGTCCGCTACTGAAGAAGCTGAACTTAGACCGATCGGCTCCCTCCAGTTATCGCCCGGTTTCGAACCTATCGTTTCTGGGTGAGATAATTGAGAGGGCAGTAGCGGGACAGCTGCAGCAGGTTTTAGATGACACAGCCGGCCTAGACCCCTTCCAGTCCGGCTTCCATTCAGGGCATGGGACGGAGACTGTGCTGGTCTCCATCACAGACCAGTTGCGCTGCCAATTGGACCAAGGAGGATCAGCACTGCTTGTGTTATTAGATCTCACGGCAGCCTTTGATACTGTAGATCACGCACTGTTGATCCACCGCGTAACCATCGCGGGGGTAAGGGGGACGGCCCTTAAATGGGTCTCTTCCTTCCTTGGGGACTGGGGACAGCGGGTGGCGGAGGTGGGTCATCTCTGGGAGACTTCCATTAAATTGTGGGGTCCCTCAGGGAGCGATCCTCTCCCCTCTATTATTTAACATCTACATGCGTCCCTTGGCCCAGTTGGTGCGCAGCTTTGGCCTGGAGTGTCACCAGTACGCTGATGACACCCAGCTAGTGCTGAGAATGGAAGGCCGGCCGGACTCCGTACCTGATTCTTTCCAACAATGCCTTGAGGCCATGACAGGATGGCTACGCTCCAGCCGGTTGAAGGTGAATCCCTCGAAAATGGAGATCTTGTGGCTGGGTCATCCGGGTGGGGGAGGGGGGAGTGCCAGTTGCCTATGTTGGATGGCGAGGCATTACACCCATCATGACTAGTAAAAAGCTTAGGGGTCCAATTGGATCCATTGCTGTCCATGGAGACCCAGGTTTCCACGGTCACCAAAATCACATTTTTCCACCTGCGTCAAGCGAGGCGACTGGCGCCCTACCTCTCAGTGAATGACCTGGCCACGGTGATCCAAGCGACAGTCATCTCGAGACTGGATTACTGTAATGCCCTGTACATCGGCCTACCCTTGGGGTTGATCCAGAAGCTCAAGCTAGTGCAGAATGCTAGATGCCATATTACACCAATATTGCGACAACTGCACTGGCTGCCTATTGAGCACCGGATCTCCTTCAAGGTGTAGGTACTAACCTTTAAGGCCTTGCATGGTCTTGGGCCAGTGTTCCTAAGGGACCGCGTCTCCCCATATTGTGCCCAGAGAGCCTTACGCTCCGGTGAACAAAATCTCCTTAATGTCCCCTCCATCCGTCAATATCATCTTTCCTCAACAAGGCATAAGGCATTCTCGGTGGTGACACCAATGTTGTGGAATGCCCTGCCTGAGGAAGTCAGAGGAATTGGAGAACTGTGTTCTTTTCTTTGAGCCTGCAAGACGGCTCTTTTTCGCTTGGCTTTCCCAGTCGAGTAATTGCTTTGCTTATTGCCTAGTCTAGCGTAGGAATATTTTAGTATTGTAACCATTTTTAGATTAGTCAGTGTCTAGTCGCTTGTTTTATACTGTATGTTTTATATTGCTTGCTTACATTGCTGTAAACCGCTCTGAGCTTTCTAGACAGAGCGGTCTAGAAGCTGAAACAATAAATAAATAAAAAAAAATATATATTACATACTTGTGATTATTACCTATATTATTGTGTACTTTTAGTTGCTTTATGGACACTATAGACCTACATTGCCTTTGTTATTGCTATCATGCTATTATGGATTATATTATTGTTGTTGCAGATGATAACATGCCGTGTGTATCTATTATAGTGACTACATATTGTATATGGATGTGGCTTGATGTACTAACTCAGGGCTGTCCAACTGGTGGCCCGAGGTCCGTATACGGCCCCCCAGCCCCTTCCCTACGGCCCCCTAAGCTTTTTAATAAAAAATAAAATTGAAAAATAAAATAAATAATAAAAATTTAAAAAAAAACCCTACTTCCGGGTTCAGAGCAAGTATCGCGAGAATACGCAATCCATACGGGATTTCACTGTCAACGCGAGATCACGCCGGCATTGACAGGGAAATCCCATGTGGATTGCGTATTCTCGCGATACTCTTAGGCTACTCTACTAATGGATCGCTGAGGCCCACAGACCTTCTTCGACTCAGTCGGTCGTCGCCTCTCTCGTCGTCTGGGTACTCCTGGATCCTGCGCGTTTGGAAAAGGTAGGCCGAAGCAGGAGGCTCCTCAGGGGGCTCCTCATTCCCTCCCCCCATCTCCCCTCATGTATTAAATATAAAATTAAATATATTTAAAGATGAAATAAGGGGAGATGGGATACATTAAAATAAGGGGGGAGGGGAGGATGGAATTAAATATATTTAATATTAAATAAAAATAAGGAGAGAGGGGAGGATGGAATTAAATATATTTAATATTAAATTAAAATAAGGGGAGAGGGGAGGATGGAATTAAATATATTTAATATTAAATTAAAATAAGGGGAGAGGGGAGAGGGTGCCGAGGGGAGGGGCGGGAGAGGGGGGGGCGGGGGCGGAGCCAGGGGCAGGGGCAGACCCTACGGCCCCCCAGGTCATCAGTGACCGGAATTCAGGCCCCTGGGCCGGTAGAAGTTGGACAGCCCTGTACTAACTGATGGGCCTTGATAAAGACTCAATCGGAGTTGAAACGAATGATGGATCTGGTATGATTTAGTCCTCGTCGGCAGCACCATCTCTCCGATATTTAAACATTTTGGATTATACTCATGAGAGTCAAGGATTTACTTTCACATCGGAGCGCATTTACTGGAACATTGAGGCAGCTGCCCATTGAAATTATCAACGTACACGAGCGATTGTGATTGGAACTTTACACATTATCGACCCACAGCAAGTGTTTTTGATATAGGGATTTGGGACCCTTTATATTATCATTTATTTATGGACTTACTATACAGCCTTTGTCTGATATTCTATGAACTGCAAATACTTGAACTGCATATTTAATGCATTATATATATTTGATTTCTGAAGTGAAGACTATATTTGTTTAGTGTACTTTATTACTAACAGTGTTCTACTACTAGTAGCTGTGGTCTTGAAAGCATATCACTTACTCAATATAATTTTATTAAGTGCTATATTGGTACTAGTGTTCTTTCCTTTGGTTTTGGTTGTCAGCAACTAGCCCTGTGTTTGTAGTTTGGTTTTCTGGAAAGGCCCTGATTTAGTAATTCAGATCTGGGTTTAGGTTGAACTAGACTGATCCAGACCAAATCCGCTTCAACCCAAATTCCAATTCCAAACTAAGATACAGGCAGCCCGCAGGTTACAAATATATGACTTAAAAATTACTCATAGTTAAGAACAGTGATAAGAAAGCTTTATTTTATTTATCTAATTTATTTATATCACTAGAAAGTGAAATTCACTACTGGGAGTTATCATGGGGAAAAGGTGTTGGCACTGAAGCTTTTTCATCAATCCTCCCCCATAGAAGCCATTTTTTCAGAATCCAATTATCACAGGGACAGAAAGTGAGATGAAATCTTCTGAGCAGGGACAAAAACAGCAAAACAAACACCACAGGGATGTTAACCCTCCCCTATGTTATCCAAAACTAATATATGTATATATTTGGCTGGAGTTACACTTAAAAATATACCTGTTCCAATTTACAAACAAATTCAACTTAAAAACAACCCTACAGACCCTACCTTGTTCCTAACTTGGAGTCTGCCTGTACTGGAATCCAGAATGCCAATTATTTCCCATTGACATGGCTTGGGAAACAAAAAAATGGCTATATGGTTTTAATTTGTTTTGTATCCCACATTAATTTTGGGAATTTAACCTGATTTCAGACAAGTAACTCTGGAGACTTTGTATTAGGCACCTGGAAAATGTGTTTGCCTCAACTCCTCAAAAAGGAAAGCTTTGGAAGTGTTCACTGCAGTTTGCCTATAGCATCAGTCAGAGTACTCTTTGCTTTATTCTGTGAGACAACCAACTAGTGAGATTCAATGGCACAGTATAACGAAGTAGAGATAAGGGCATGCTTCATTTAGAATCACCAACAATACAAATGGAGACATTCTCTTAACAGTCTTCCCGTCACCACTTGAAACATTTACTAATCTAGGATGGTGCTAAAACTTCCCTTCCTTTCAACTCTACAATAACTCTCTCTTTCTTCTTCCATCAGCAGGTAAAGACTTTTTTTCTTATTTTGACATGTTCTTGAGAATTAAAGGGGCATTTAAAAGCTTTTTAGAGAGTACTATATGTTTAACTGTACTATTTTCTAAACTGCTTTTTATCATTTTCATTGTGTGCTTTACATCCTTTTACAATGCTGTTGACAGCTTAATTATATTTTAAACTATCAACAACTTTTCAAAACAATTTAAACATACATTTAGATGCATATCTTTTGTATGAGTATGAGTAAATATATTTCTTTGTAAGTGTTTAACTTTTGTTGTTGTATGCATTCAAGACATTTGCCACTCATGAAAACCCTGAAGTAAACCTATTACAAGGTTTTCTGGACCGGAAAATTTGTGAAGCCCTCGTGGTGCAGTGGGTTTAACCGCTGAGCTTGCTGATCGAAAGGTCACAGGTTCAAATCCAGGGAGCAGCGTGAGCTCCTGCTGTTAGCCCCACCTTCTATCAACCTAGCAGTTCAAAAACATGCAAATGTGAGTGGATCAATAGGCACCGCTCTGGTGAGAAGGTAACAATGCTCCATGCAGACATGCTGGCCACATGACCTTGGAGGTGCCTATAGACAACGCTGGCTCTTCGGCTTAGAAATGGAGATAAGCACCAACCTCCAGAGTCACACATGACTGGACTTAATGTCAGGGGAAACCTTTACCTTTAATCAAAATAAAAGGCCATCCAGTGGGTTTCCATGGCCAAGAAGGACCTGAACCATGGACTCTATAGTGCTCAGATCAAACAGTGCTCAGATGCACAGATGCTCAGATCAAAACAACATTCCTCTGTGTTTAAGCTTTCTTTTTTTTTAAAGTAGAATGTATTTTTAAGTATAATGTATTCTGATTTGTAAGGCATTTTGAGTCCCTGTTCTTGGGATGATCATGACGATGATGGCGGCAGCAACAGCAACAATAATAGAAGAATTTTATTGGTTTATTCTACAAGCCAAAAGAAAGAATAGAATCAACAAAAACCAGCCTTTGGATTTTTATGATCTGCCACAAAGGCCTCTTCCACACTGTTCCTAGGATCTGATCCCAGATTATCTTCTTATCCCAAAGTATTTGGCAGTGGAGACACAGGGCCCTTTCACACAGCCATATAACCTAGAATATAAAGGCAGATAATCCAAACTATCTGTTTCAGACTGGGATATCTGAGTCCACATTTCCATACAACCCAGTTCAAAGCGGATAATGTGGGATTTTATACAGCTGCGTGGAAGAGGCCTCATATAATCCAGTTCAAAGCAGATAGTGTGGATAATTTGCATTGATAAACTGGATTATATGGCAGTGTAGAAGGGGCCTATGATACTGAATGTTTATAACTTCAGTGATCTCACATAGTACCTCTCCATAAGCACATTGTGATGACATTCATGCCCCACTTTGCAGATGTCAATGAATACAGTACAGAACCTCTCCATATCCTCTGCATTACCACTTTGTTGGAGTCACCTGATCTAGCTTGTGTTGGAATCTAGATTACTGGATCAGTTGAAAGTGCTACATATTATTCCCCTTTGCACCAGAATACAATTTGGTCAATCCAATATACTTTAACATACACTTTCTTTTTTCAAATTGCATATGGTATTTCATGGGGTTGGATGATGCTTTCCTAGAAAAGATGACTACACATTCAGAAAGGAGAAATGTAATTGCAATGGAAGATTTCAACTTTATTGATATTTGTTGGAAGTCAAACTCTGCCAGGAATATAAAAGTATAAAAAATGCCTCACTTGTTCTGCAGACAATGAGATTGTCCAGAATGTGAATGAGGCAGCAAGGGCATCAGCAAATATTATCCACAGTCCAATAAAACATACAACACAAGAAATTCACTGAGTGATTGTTTCTAAAGGTAGGAGGCTGACAATGTCCAGATGTAACAAATGCAAGGGCGCTGAAGAAAAGACTCGCTCCAGTGGGTCTATTAACTCCATTGTTCCCAGAGGTGAGCATATTTTACAGATTTTTTTACTGTACAAAATGACATTTCCAAGAAACTTGATCCTGAAGCATTTGATGTTTTAACAGCTAAAGTTTACCACATTACATCTAGTCCAGAAATACAACTACTATGCCAGTTGCCAAAGCAACTGGCATAGTAGAAGTGTGGCATTAACTAAACCAGATCTTATATGCTGTAAATCTTCTATGTTACAGTCCAATATTATAGAAGTACTTGAAGCTGTCAATAAATTGAATGAGCTCTAAAAGGATGTTGCAATGGCAGCTCTTCTTTTAAACAGATGATAATATAAGAAACAATTTTAAAAAGTAAACCAATGGAGTCTTGCCCTCCTCTTTATGCCATCCTGGAGCATCTGACTTAAGCCAAGATCATAAATGCTGTCTGCCTTTAAGTCAATGCTGTTGTCAATGTGATATCTCAAGATCATTATTTATAGCTAGAATAAAATTAATGCAAGAAACCTATAAAACAAAGATGTTATTTTGTACAATGGGCCTGTCTTGAATTAGATTTATCCACAATGGGCAGGCTATTTAAATTTATTGTCTAAATGCCCGGCTTTTCCTTGGTGATGGAGGGGGAAAGATGTAAACAGCTGGTGGCAATTTGATTTTTGTATTGGTTATTTATGTTGTGAGCTAGCTTATTGGAAAGAAATAAAACTCACAAAATGCTGCCATTCTTAACTGTCCATATACCAAGGATCTTCTGTAAGTGACATCTTCCAAATGTGCCTTAAACCTACACTCACGGAAAGGTTGATATCAGCAATTATTATCTTGGGCAGAACTGCCATGATCCTGGCATTTTGCTGAGCAACTAGATTTCACCCCTCCCCCCTAATTGTTTGCAAGTATCACTGGGCAGTTATGTGTAGCCTCCATTTTAATTTTCCACAGGGTCCTCGACTATTGATCTATCTAGCTCAGTGCTGCTGACTTTTAGGACTTTATTGCACATACCTGATGTTCCCCTACAGTCACAGTACCATTAATAGTGGATACAAACTGGGCTGAGCACCTTCAATTTTGCACCTTCTTCAATTGGGCAAGTGTCAGTTTGCCAAATCTTATTCCCACAATCATACCCTTGGTGTAATATTTGATGTAGACCCCCACCCCAACCTAAAAGAATGATTAGACTGCTGCAGGGCATTGCAGTGCCATTACAAATAGCACTGTAGAGTGTACACTCCCTCCCCCCTTTTATACGAATGTCCTTTCTCGACCTCTCTTTGAAAGAGCTATCTCCCTCACAAATAATTTGCCCCACAGCTATATCACCCCTGTTTTATCTTTCTATTTTAAACTTACATGTGGCCTGCTCAGTATCCTGTGTCATAAATGGTTTTATTTTACTGTAATTTTACATTGATTGTAGTATCCTATAATTTATATTCTATGTAATTGAGTATGTTGTTTTTGATTTTATTGTGTTGTTGTGTTGATGGGCTTGGCCTCATGTCAGCCACCCTGAGTCCCCATTGGGGAGATGGTGGCGGGGTAAAAATGAAGTTTATTATTATTGATTATTAATATTATTAATTATTGTCAGAACGACCTGTGTGTGTGTGTGTGTGTGTGTCATTAATATTATTAGGGTGGTCCGCGAAAAGGCCTTACTGGTACATTATTTAAACTGTTATGTTTATTCATATCATGATCTGATCACCATGCTCATTATATCCCACATTAATGGGGTTATTGGGATAACAATACAAAAGGTTTGTGGGTAAACCCTCTTCCACCCAGTCTCAGCCCCCCGAACCAAACTCAGCCCCGTTCCACGCCCTGGTGTGTGTGTGTGTGAATTTTGCACTGAGCCTTCCAATTCTGAAGAATGAATAGGGGATATGGTGATATGGTGACTTCATTTTGAGAGCTCTGGCATATAGTCTGGGAATCCATAGTTTGATTTGGGTAGTTGTTACAAAAAGTTACAATCTAATTATTCCTCCTCATTTTAGATTAACATTTGAAATGAATTTAAATATGCAGCTGAAAGAATCCCAAACCTTTCCTGTAAAGCAGGATACAAGTGCATTGAGACAGCTTTTAGAAGAAATACAGGTGCTTCTCATGACAATAGCTGTGATGCCTCAAAATTCACATCACACCACTACAGAGAATAATTCAACAGAACATAAAAGCTGTTCCTGTGCATTCCTGTCAGTAACCAATAATTTGGTGTCCATGCTTCTTCTATGCCTATACTATCATAAAAAGGTGGACATTTTAAGGTTTTGATTGTGTGTCTATGCAAAAGAGTGAGATAGATAAGGAGAGAGATTTTCATTAAGCTAAAGACCACTGATGCAATAGGTTAAGAAACTGGTTGGAAGATGACATTCAGTCATCTTCCAAATGTCACTGGAGTAACTTTTGGAAGCCTCCATTGACAAATATTCCCTAGGCTTCTCAACGTACCTTATACTATTGCAATATTTTCTATAATCATGCAGGAAATAAAAATAATGTTAAACAAAGTGAAAAGGCCCACAATTATATAATTTGGGGTACTGATGCCTTCAAAATATAAATTATTAATGATGGTGAGGCACGACATAAGCTTTTTTGGTCTCAACATTTATTGCTATCTGTCTTTGAGGCTGAAAGTAATCTGATAAGCATGATGCATGCCTGAGATGGCCTAACAGAAAATATTTTGAAATGAATGGTTGGTATGTGGCCACACAAAACCCAAAAAAACAAGGAATTCTACAGATATAGGATACATTTGAACAAGAAGCACAATGGCATCATTAAACAATAGATTTACTTTATTTAGTGTTGTGAATTTGCATCCCAGTGGAGATGAAAATGTGGATACTTGTGATAAAAGAATAGATACTAAAGGGAGAACAAGTGTTCCCCAAATGGTTCCAGAAACATGACAATCTGATATGGATCCTGACTACTAGAGCAATTTACAACACTGAACAGGAACAGATGGAATTTTCTTTTCCTTCACTCTTTTTGGTGACAATGTATATGATTTCCCCAAGGGGAGAAGCAGAAGGAAATGTTGATTTGGCAGGCTCAGTGCCAAACAGCTGGCTACAAAAAGAATTGTGGGTATTACTGGACAAGAAGCAAAAATGCATGTGTTAAATAAGAAATAATTGAGACCAGTCACAACTGAAGGGCCAATGGATACTGAACATCACCAAATTATTCCATGACACAGTCATAAGGTGTTAGAAAATGACAAGAATTCATTCTTTCTATCTTTGTTTAGGTGTTAAGAAACTCCTAGTGGTTAAAAAGTCCAAAAAAAGAACCAACACAAAACTGTCATGATTTAAATCTCATATCACACATAACTTTCTATTATATTCTTTCTATTCTATATAGATATATTTCTATTATATTCTTTATACTTTCCCCACAGCTGACTTACATAGGAGGGAGTAAAAACACACGTGCCTAAACACATACAAAAAGTTTAGATTAAAATAGCATTAAACTGTCTACACTAAAGCCACTTAGGGGTTGATTTAAAAGTAAAGCAATAACAATATTAAAGCACCAAGAAAAGCTCTCTTCCTGTAGAATGATTAGATCTCTAGAGCCTGTAGAATATAAAAGTTTTTAACTGCCAATGGAAGGTGAAAAGGGGAGACAGTTGAGCTTCTAGTAAGGGAGTTTCAAAACCTGAGCTCATTCATGGAGAAAGTTTTCTCCTGCATTCTTACTAAACCCAATTGGCCTTCTGAATCCAGAGATTCTCTACCAACCATCCACAGTTTAAAATATTTTTTTTCAAAATCCAAAAGGTAAACCTTAATTATGTTATTTTATGAAAGGGACAACAGCTTTGCAGGGATGGAGGACGTATGAAAATGGTTCATCCCCAAAGGCTAATGGATCCTCTGAGATTCCACGAGGTTTTGGGGGTTTGTATGGCTGGTATCACCGACAATCCTGTTGAATCCCTGGTCAATAAATTGAATCAAAATGTAAGCAGGCTATTGACATGATGACACCCAAATGTCCTCTCTGACCCATTGCAAATCAGGCTCCATGGTATGCTTTTCAATATTTACATTAAACCACTGAGAGAGATCATCTGAGGTATGGTGTGGGGTGTTATCAGTATGCTCATGACACCCAGATATATTTCTCCATACCTTCAAAAACAGCCTCAAGTAAGGATAGTCTTCTCTTAATGAATGCCTGGAGGAAATAATGGGCTGGGTAAGGAAAAGCAAACGGAAACTGAATCCTGACAAAACAGAGGTACTTGCTATCAAGGGTCCTAATCTGGGGATCGAGCTACGTCAAACAGTCCTGGATGGGGTGACATTTCCCCCCGAAAGACTGTGTTTGCAGCTTGGGAGTACTCCTGGATCCGTCTCTCCAAATGTCAGCCCAAATAGTTGCAACAGTCAGGAGTACTTATTAACGATCAGCTTTGGCTGATATACCAGCTGTGCCCTTTCCTAGATTTACAGGACCTAAAGGTGGTAGTGCACACATTGGTAACTTAAAGGTTGGACTTTACATTGGACTATCTTTGTACCTAGTTCGGAAACTCCAGTTGGTTCAAAATACAGCAGCCAGATTGGTTACAGGAACCTTCAGTAGTGGGCATAAATTTATCTGCTTGGTCTATTTGACACACAATTATTTAAAAATTCAAACTTAAAGAAATTATTTATATACTTTTCGACGGCGGCCAAGATGCCATTTGCAAAATTATGGAAGTTAGATATATTACCTACAAAAGAACAGTGGCTGATCAAGACTTTGGAAATTAAAGATATGGACGAATTGACTTTTTGGTTGAAGCAGAATAAGGGCAAAGGTATGGAGAGAACAGACTGGACATTGATGAATGAATTTTTAAAAAAGAATACTGGTAAAGGCAACAGTCCAATTAAAGGAACCGTGAATGAAAAAACATATTGGGAGAATACCTGAGGTAAATAAAAATGAGATTAGAGAATGGCGATAAAGGTTCTTTTTCTTGGTTGTGTTTTGTCTGGAACGATTGTTAGAGCATGTGGAGAAAAAAAGACATAGTGTATATGTTATTGATGACGTATGATTTGTCTATATTGTTTATATGTATTTTATTTTAAAAGCTATAAATAAAAATTGTATACACAGTAGTGGGCATATTACACCGATACTAATGTCACTCTACTGACTGCCAGTTAGTTTCTGGGCAAAGTACAAAGTCTTGATTTTGAGCTTTAAACTCCTACATAGTTTGAGTACAGGTTACTTATAGAATTACCTTCTGCACAATCCGCCTGTGGAAGTTTCCCCCCTTTTCCTTATGCAGCTGAACTGTAGAAGCAGTGGCATGCATAATTTACTGCTGTCCTACTGCCAAGCCATGCTTTAAAAGAACCAATAAGTTTTAGACGTACTCACTCCTGTTAACTTATTTCTAGCACTTCAAAGATAAATTCAACACAGCCTCCACTTTGGACTCCAACTCCCACCATTCCTAGCAGCTTCAGGCCCTTTTCCTTTCCCCCCCTGGCTTCTTCTCATCCCTTCCTTTTATATCTTCCACCCTCCTGATCCCACAGCTGCGTGCCCTAAAAGGTTCTTTTAGCATCAGCCTCTGGATCTCTTCCTGGAGTGAAAGGGGCAGCGCACTCAACACCTCTTGTACTCTTACACTGTCCCAAAGACTTAAGTCATCTGTGGGGCAGATACTCCAGCCTAACAGGACCTCAGCTATGAAGTGTGACAAAATCATTCCTCAAGTTGCTACAAGTACCCATTAAAACATATATGTGTTGCTATAGTTTTCAGAATTTTTTTTAAAAAAAATCCAAATAGCACAGTAGCCATAAGCTATTTTTTTTTGGCAATGTGACATACCAGCTGCAACATTTTCTTCTACCTTCAAATTGGTTTATTTTCTATTCTGACATGTATTGATTTCAATGCCTTAAAAAATCCATCCTTCCTCCCTCCCTCTCTCACACAGTATAGTGTCATTGTGCATTCTCACCATAATCAGCTATCACTCGTGGCCAAAGATTATTGTCTTCCAAGGGTAGACTCCTGGCAGTAGGTCCATAAGTGACTGTAGAGACCTATTCTGGATCCACGTGGTCTTTCACACTGAGGACATAGATTTCCACATAGAAGGCAGTCCCACAAGGGTTTGCTTAACTTACCTTTCTCTTGGCATGTTTATTCCTTCCATCCTCTGTTCATGTCTTTTCAAAATCCATATCACTGTTGGTTAATAGCTGACCTCCAGTTATAATGCTCCAGGGCCAGGAATTCCTGGTTCCCTGTGCTTATTCCACTTTTTAAAGGTAGCTTTAAGACTGTCTTTAAACCTCTTTTGATGTCCACCAACATTCCATTTTCCATTCTTTAGCCGAGAGAAAAGTAACTGTTTTGGGAGATGGTGATCAGGCATTTGAACAACATGGCTAGTACAGTGAAGTTGATGGTGGAGAATCATTGCTTCCGTGCTGGTGGTTTTTGCTTCTTCTAGAAAACTGATGTTTGTCTGCTTGTCTTCCCAAGAGATTTGTAGGATTTTTTCCAAAGCAAGACTTATGAAATCATTCTAGAAGTTGAGAATGACATTTGTAGATGGTCCATGTTTCACAGGCATACAATAGAGTTGGGAGAACAATATTATCTTGGTGTCCCAATACTCAATCACTCTTTGCTTTCTTTGAAAGAATGTTGCACTTGCAGAAATTAGGTGGTGTTTCATTTTGATGTCTATGCCAACTTTTGTGGAGAGGTGACTCCCTGGGTAGTGGAAATGATCAAAATTATCTAGCTTTACACCATAAAGCTGTATTGCTGTCATTGTAGAGGGATTGGTTGGTGCAGAGCGCTTTGGTTGTATCAATGCTCAGTTAGAGGCCAAGCTTCTGTGAAAGCATTTAAAGTGGCTTGTAGATCTTCCTTTGAATGAACACAGATTACATTATCATCAGTATATTGGCCACCCTACATGCTCCCTCCCACTTTGCAGCCTCCTGTGTCACGATGGTCTCTGGCCATTACATGGCACATACCTTTCCCCCATTGCTTGCTTTGACATTAGCCAGAGTGATAGTGAGGAAGAAAGAGAATGGACAGAAAAGAGTAAGAAATGTTATGTATAATTTTTCAATAACTTTAAAGCATAGGTTCTTTTTATAACAGTTTTCCAGTAAGAGAAAGGGTATTATAACTTCTTTGTTGTTGTTCATTAGTTCAGTTGCTTCCGACTCTTCGTGACCTCATGGACCATCCCACGCCAGAGCTCCCTGTCAGCCGTCACCTCCCCCAGCTCCTTCAGCGTCAAGCCAGTCACTTCAAGGATACCACCCATCCATACATCTTGCCCTTGGTTGGGCCCTCTTCCTTTTTCCTTCCATTCTCCCCAGCATCATTGTCTTTTCTAAGCTTTCCTTTCTTCTCGTGATGTGGCCAAAGTACTTCATCTTTGCCTCTACTCTCCTTACATCTAATGAGCAGTCGGGCTTTATTTCCTGTAATATGGACTGGTTGGATCTTCTTGTGGTCCAAGGCACTCTCAGAACTTTCCTCCAACACCACAGCTCAAAAGCATCTATCTTCCTTTGCTCAGCCTTCCCTATGGTCCAGCTCTCACATCCATAGGTGACTACGGGGAATACCATTGCTTTGACTATTAGAATTTCTACACTTTTACAAATAATGACATTAGAGATACAGACATACAGATTCTATGTAGCTACACTGAATTCAAAAACAACCTACATTGGCTGACAAACAAAGGGGAATTGCATTTTCACTCGGAATTCACATTACCCATACACATTCATTCATCTTCATGCATACATCACCATTTATCCCACTATCTCTTAGAGAAGAACACCTCTTAGGCCAGACCCTGCTTCCTTTTTGCCTAAGAACAATGCTAAGGATCAGATCTCTATTTTCCTACAGCAGATGCTAACTCCTTGCAAACATATCATGACTCTAAAACCACACTCCTTTCTCTCCCTTTGAGAAAAGGAGGCAAGTGTTCAGAATCCTGCTTTCCCAGAGCAGATCTGACACTCTCAAGGGTACACCATATCTCTTCTTCCTAAGAAGTGTTCTTTTCTAAGAAAGAGCAGAGCATGGAATGTGAATAGCACCACTATCTGTCACAATTTTGGAATATTAGAAGGCCTCTTATATAGCAATATTTCTTGCTGGTGTTGCTCTGAATTTGTAAATGATTGATAGATGTTTTCTATCCTGAAACATCCTGGCCTCATCTCATTTCCTGGCAGATGTTTATTTTGCTTAATTGGTGTTGGTAAATGTAAGGAACCTCATGTTGACTTCCTTTTTAAGAAAAAGAACCTTGTAAACATTTTTTTAACTTAGAGATCCATTGTCTCTGACTCAAATAAACACATTGTCTTTCCCCAAAAGTTCAATAGTTAATCATTGTCACAGTTCTCATCAATGTAAGTAGTTCAGCAATTTTAATTACAGTTCCTGAGTGTAGTTGTTTTTCAGGCCTCAATATTTGAGTTGTGTCTTCAGCCCCATTCATACACCTTTCATACAATTCCATTGAAACCATACATCATATTTATCCATGAGAGAAATATCCCCTCCTCTCCTTCTTCCTTCCCCAGAGCGCCCCATAGTGAGCAATAAGCCTGCTAAAAAGTAGAATAAAAGTTATTAAAGCTATTTCTTCAGGAGCTAACTTGGAAACCACTAGCAGCCACTTCATTCAAATGATGTCTAGGTGTACAATTCCTCACTAGATTTCTTTGTGAAGGAAGCAATATGTAATATTAGCATTTTTTTCTTTTCGTGAAAAAGAATTGACTTTTGAAGACAGTCTGAAACCTATTCCACTCAAAATTTGAACAGCCTGGTGTGAATTTTGCATAGAATCACTCCCAACCTTTGAAACTTCTTGTCAGTCCAGTATTTTTCTCATCAGGAACTTTCAGTTAAGAATTTTAAAACTATTTTTCAAATATTGTTGAGTATTTTCCCTGGGTCTACGGAGATCCAGATAAGTTAGATCAGACCTTTTTAGATTGGGAGGCCAAGTTCTAGATCGGATGCAAGCAATTCAGACTCACTTTTCTTTCTTTGGTTAAACCACAGTTAGCAATCAGAACCTTATTATTCTACAACCTTATTATTATAACCTTATAATAACCTTATTATTCTACCTTATTATTCTGTAATTGCTTCTGATTTGGATACCCATTGAAAACTTGCAGACGATACCTACATACTTTGACTCAAGTAGTAGGCCCTGTTAATTAATAGGAATGATTGTTATTTTAACTAATGTTTACAATTTTATTGTTAATTTGTTTACTTGTGTTTCAGTTTATCTTATTTGTGTTTGTATTCATTTGATGTGTTGTTATTTGTTTGCTTTGTTTTCTGTATCTTACTGTATTTATTCATGTTGTGAGCTGCCCGGGTTTTTTAAATATAATATATCTTAGGGATTGCTGCTGACTAACCTATACTCATTTCTGTTGATCATGTGGATGAAACACCAACTAATTAACTTAAATTGAACTAAAAACTAAACAATCAAGTATTAAAAATATTAGTATAATTCCTTTTCTCAGTAGTATAATTCAATATTTTTCTTTGTTATTATTATTATTTTGTCCCAAATACTAACAAATTTTGTTCTAGCTAGATAACTCTGGATAGCAAAGTATCCTTGATGCGAATGGTATTCCCCTTCTAGAAAAACTCACTTTCTTTAGTTACCTTTATCATGAAATTGTCTCTGGTCTTTAATATCAGAGGTTCTGCCCTCTATTCCTTTTCAGATCATAACTCAACAAACCCGTATGGATTTCTGAAATGTCAGAAAACACTTTGTCTATCTTTAGACCCTAACATAGAGACAAGGTAATTATCCTTTGCCATCACCCTTTCTTACACTATCATATAAAAGAAAAGGCAGGTATTGCTTTACAACATCTGTTATCCAGTGTCCTCAGAAATGCTTTTGATGAATAATTCTTAAAGATAAATAGGTGTTGAACCATCTTTTCACCATTAAATATAGAATTATGGCCAAGACATTGTCTACCTGGATGATACAGTCATAGAACAAATAAAACAACTGATACTTTGCAGATTTCAGGGCAACAAAAGAAGAGAAGATAATACAATATAATTACTCATTTTAATGTCCTGTAGCTTTATTTATAATTTATTACCTGAACTGTATTGATCCTGTTACACTAGATTAGGTAAAAGGCCTCCTTCATTGTTAATTGCTTCAATATTTCCCAAGGAGTAAGTCAGTAGTTTCCTGACTATGATTTCTGTTGGTGGCTTGGGTATTGTTAACTAGTTGCAATCCACATCAGATGATGGTATAAACATTAGAATAATGCCTTCATGGTTACATTTCCACACATTTAAAATTTCTTCTAAATTTGCTGTCAAATGATCGGAACAACTATGTTCTACTTGCTAGCTTTAAAATGTTATTTAATAACTTGTGATACTAATAAAGCTTCTTATTTAACTGGAGAAATGTTATATAAGGATGCTTATAACTCTTATCAGGTCCCCTCAATGCATGGCATTCAGAATCAATTTCAAAATTACTATAGTATGTTCATTCAAAAATAAATCATTCAGAACAGAGAGTTTATCCTGAGAACCTAAGAAACCAAATGGATTATATGGAGACCTTTAATTGTCTCTTGTACACACTGTATCTCTGCATGTTGTAGGTGGACAGCTCTGGTTATCAACACAATAAGGAGAGAAAATGGATGATGTCATGGTGTTGCCACTAGCACAGCCAGTTAAATGTGGAGCTTTATATCAATTTCTGTATTTTGTAATCCGAGCTATCCTTTCCTTCTGTACACACATGCAATTGAGAAAACACTCCAGTTCTCCACATGATGTTCCACTTCTAAAATCCTGGTTCTGCCTTCTAAGGCTCCATCTACACTGCCATATAAAATCCAAATTGTCTGCATTGAACTGGATTAGATGGCAGTGTAGACTCATATAATCCAATTCCAAACAGATAATGTGGATTATTTGATTTGATAATATAGGGTTATATGACAGTGTAGAAGGAGTCTTATATAGAAATAAGAGATATAATTTCTTCAAGTCAGAAAGACTTTCATTGTGCAGATATAACCATGATATAGAATGGTTATGGATCCGATTTAGACAAACATCAATGTGGAGCTCTGTTTCCTTTTTAGATTTTGCTTCTTATATGTGCTCCTCAGCTTTTTCCTTATCAGCGTACATATTAAAAATAATATATTTTGTTTAGAACTTTTTTTAAAAAAAAAAGACTTTTTCTTTTGCTATCTGTAAGATGTTAACTGGACTTGTGTCACAGAAGAGTAATACTAGCCCAAGGATATCTTACTGAATACCATTAGATGACCATTCATGCTGATCTGTGTAGTTTAATATTTCCTAGTCATAAACACAAGGGTAGCTCTTTTTTTGCTGCAAGAGCATTTTTTATTAAAAAAACAGCAAGATCTTATCTTTCATTTTCTATAGATCAGCTTTGTAGCATTTTGAAGTATTTATAGTTTTAATACATAACCATAAATGCCCCCTAAACAAGGAATATTGCACCTCTAGATTACTATTATTGCTTTATTGCTCATCACAGCTATAAATTAACATCTTCCCCCGGCAATACTGAGAGAGTACAGAATTAGGTTACAACATCCGTAAACAAGAAGCTATTAAAGCTTTGCTGTTCCTTAAAAGTCTGTATAGTTTACTAGTGTTCACCTGCAAGTGTTTCAATTAAAAAGCTACATGCTTGTCCAGTAATTGCCCTCCTATATGAGATAGGATTTTGGCAGCCAGAAGAACCAAAGTAAGACTAAAAGGTGGAAAATTGGAATATAAAACACAGAAAGTGAAACAGCTATAAAATAAAATCGTGGATTTAAATTATGCTAATTAGCTCCTTTTACATCATGTTAACTCTAAGCGCCTGCTGCTCGTAGAATCTCCTGTTCTGCACCTCTGGGCAAAACGTCTTTGACTCAATGTCAAACCTCAGCTTATGGCTAATCATTAGCTACAACCAAAAAAAAGAATATATGTTCTCAAAATCTGTCTACTGATTTACTTCATTTCACCTAGTATAAAGAATCAGATCTTTGAGAAGAGAAGACAAAAGTTCATGCTACAAATCTGATCAATATTCATTGGAGCCATGGCAATAAAAATGGTCTGCACAGATCATTTTTGTAGACCATTTATAAAATGTTGTGAGGACAAGCATACAGATAGTAGAAACCAAACTATATGATGAGTATACATGGGGAGATACCATTGAGAATACTATTATGTCTGCCTTACTGAATGAGGTTCAAGAAGGGCAAGAACTGTGTATAACCTAGATAAAGGTGTACACCAGCACTCAATAAGCAAATAAAGGATGATGATGACCTCCAGCAACATACTAATGAATAAAGTCCAAAAAGTCTCTTTATCCTGAAAAGGGGTGGAGAGGATCAGTTATCTGGCAGCTGCATGGTGCATGGAGCAATTTTGGGTTAACGTGGCCTTGAACTGCATTTTTAAAAAAGTCATAGCTTGCTCTGAATTTTCCCCGAGAATTCAGAGCCAAGTGCAACTTTGGGCCCATGTAAACAGTTGGACAGTTCCAAGGCAGAACAGTCCCATGAAATATTTCCTAGGTTTTGTGCAGCCCACGGCTATGGGATGGCACTCACCACTCCTTTCCTTTCTCATTGTGGTGGTGGCCATTGGCTAGTGTCCACTGCTTCTTGCTTGTGTGTAAGGGCAATCACAAAAGGGAGGGGAAAGGAAGGGTTGATTCATCCTGTTTTCCCCCCAACACACCCCTACAGTGCCACTCTGGCACCTTGACCAACATCACTTCAATGACAGAGACTAGCTATGTTGTGTGACTTACACTACCAATGCTGCCATAACAGGAACAGGATGAGGACCGTTAGGACTCTTTTCCACCTCCAGTGTTCTGTGGTTGGGGGTAAAACTATCCAAGGGCTCATCTGGAATTCAACATTTTGATCAGTGTTTATGTGGAACCACTCACCTGGATCAAAAAGAAGTGCTAAAGTAGGATTATTTTGTAATGTCACTTTCATTTTTTTCCAAGAATTTCCAAGGTACAATTTCTGAACTAAACTCTTGGGCAAAACATTTTCTTGCATTTTTCAAGGACACAATAGTAACATTAACAATAATTCATTAGTAACAACTAACACCATGATTTTCCTTTTCTAAACTGTAATACCAGTAGTACATAATCACCTGTTGGGGTGACTGGAGTAATGAGCAAAATAACCAGTTCTTTTAAAAATAAAATAAAACAAGCATTTCAAGCTCTGAGTTATTTAAGCTCATTTTTCATCCCTTTATCCTTGTCTTTGCACTACAACCATCCCCCTTGAGCTTATATAACTCAGGAGCACAGGATTAGCTGGTTGCTAAGGCATTGAGTAAAACAGATTTGTCCTTATTGTTTAAAAATAGGCTTTTATTAAAGATTAGCACAAATGTACAGATTGACTTATGTGTACAGTTTTTCTAAATAAGCACATTGTGCATCTTGTGGAGGTGGCGGAATTAATGTTTGTGAGTGCTTAAGTGAATAGAGAAGGCTAGTGGGTTGCAATAACAAGATTATCTGAGAAATGTAACATAGCTAGAAGAACTAAGATGAGCCACCAAACAGAATTTCCAAAGGTAATTCGAATTGGGAAATAGAACCCTTGTTTGAGGCTAGCCAGCCCATTCAAGGTTGCAGAGTTCGACAGGGGGATTCTTTAAGTGCTCTCTTTAAACTTGAAGAAGTATAGCCGATGGAACGGAATCTGATTATCTCTGATTCATGGTTGGATCTAGTTTACCATGATTAGACATTAACCCTTCAAGGCAAAACCAGTGGCCATTTTCAGGAGAAAAACACAAGGTAAGCAGTAGGCATGGTTTCGAACCCAAAAATGGTGATTCAAAAATCAATTGGGGGGTTGATTAGTAAAAGAAAGACTTACCAAAAAATTTCCAAAAATTTCTAAAATGTAACTTAATTACTAACAAAATTTGTTAGTAGTTCGTATGACAGCGCATGCGCATTCAGATGGTTTTGGCCTACAACTCCCAGAAATCCTAACAGCTGGTAAATTGGCTGGGATTTCTGGGAGTTGTAGGCCAAAACTTGAATAAATCACACTGAATTCTAGATGGGACTCTCCAAATAGGAAGAAGGGAGGGAAGGAGGGAGGGAGGGAGCGGGTATTCTATTCTTGGAAGCAGCAAAAGAAAAGGAGGAGGAGCCCCCCCCCTCGCTCCTCGCTGCCTCTCTCTCACCCCGATCCCGAGGGAGCGAGGGCCCAAGTTTGCCCAGGCTGGTCATATACCTACATTCCATGCACATGCAATAATACAGCAGTAATAACAATGGGTATAAGAAGAGGTAAAATTCAAACCGAAGTATTCTGACTGGTCCCTGCCTCATGCGGTGCAAACGGGCTCTTCTCTGTGAGCCCGGGGAAAAGCCAGCATTTTCTGCTTGGGTGCACACACATCCATATTCTTTGGGGGATTTGCTGCAGAATCTTCTCTATGAGCCCGGATTCTGCAGCAAATCCCCAAGAATATGTATGTGTGTGCACCCAAGCAGAAAACGCTGGCTTTTCCCGGCTAATAGAGAAGAGCCCATTTGCACCGCATGAGGCAGGGACCAGTCAGAATACTTCAGTTTGAATTTTACCTCTTGTTATTGTTATTACTGCTGTATTATTGCATGTGCATGGAATGTAGGTATGACCAGTTGGATTACTTATAATATTAGGCACTTACAGTAGCATTCATTCTATTATACATTAGGTTGGTTTCTCACCCCAATACTCTTTGATGCTTTAGATCCTGGCAGGCAGGAGAGGCAGGGAAGCCTGGAAAAAATGTAAACAGAGAGGTTTACTCAGAAGTAATCCACAAAGGAGGGCACTTCATCCAAAGTGCCCTCCTTTGCAGATTTACTTCTGAGTAATCCTCTCTGTTTACATTTTTTCCGGGCTTCCAGCCGAAAGAAGGAGCGAGTTTAGGGCTTGCCTTGCCATAATACTTATTGGCAAGGGAGGCGGGAGGGTGGTGAGAGAGAAGGAGGGTGCCCCCCCTTACGACCTAATAACGACACTTAAGAAAATCCTGGCCCCGGTTCTATAAAGAAAGTCCACTTCCTGGTTGGCGTTCCAGGTGCGGAAATACTCAAAAGTAGCATTTCTTACGAATTTCTTACGAATCATTTCATTTTCATAACTTTTTTCTCATGCCTAGTAAGCAGAACACGGCAAAAAGCAACACAACAGTAACTATGTGAGGAAAATGAAAAAGTGGTGCTTTGTTTTGCATATTTTACCATCAGTTCTTCAAAGGTAAACAAGGAAATGTTAACATTTAATGATAAATCATGTAGACGGGCAGCCAGCATACTTAAGGGAAGCAAGCAGGCAGAGGCCACAGTCAATTAGGCTCTTTAGATTTCCATCTGCAAATTTAGTATCTAAAATGAGTATGATTCTTGTCAGTCATGTGGACAAAGAAAAGATCTATTAGTTTGACCTTGAAAATGGAAATCATAAAAAGTCTAGGTTGGTGAAAGAACAGGTAATCCCTAGATAATATTTGTAGAGAAGCTTTCCAGGTGTCTTTAGGAAGTTCAAAATGTTTGTTTACTTTTGCAGATCTTACCAGGTTTTCGCATTACAAATGTGACGACTATCATTTCTGCATAAAAAGTTTGATTAGTATGTTGAACTTTGTGTATGTGTGGTATGCCTGTTCTTTCCATGTTAATACCGCCTCCATCACTAAATAATATCCAGGAATACATCTGCTTGCTATATCCGTTGACATATACCTTTATAAGAGGATGCAAGCAACATTCATATTTTAAGCAAGTGATGAATCTACTATTCTACAATCAGATGTTTATAGACAGACAATTATCTCGCACTATCTATACAACCTTAAAGATTTAAGCAAGCTTGTTAATAATGCATAATACCGCAAATGAAATCAATGTCTAACATATGTGTGTGTGTGTGTGTGTGTGTGTGTGTGTGTGTATAATCAAAAACTCTTACATATCACAATTCTCCATTGGAACTTGGAGGGAAGAAGAGAGCACCACCTCAGGTTTCATGATATATTGCCATTAGAATAATTTGTGAACTGGGAGATATCATGTGTACAGTAAAGGTATTTTGTAACAAAATTTCAACCCCCTGTTCCTAGTTTGAAAGTGTTATTTCCTGTTTAATTGTTTGGAACTTACTTTGAAATACTTGTTATACTTCATTTTTGTAGCTGCCACAAACTATGTTGGATTGGTTGAGACTCTATCAGATAATTCATTGAAAAACTATAGCAAAATGAGCTGCAGGATGTCCTGCAAAAACATTTTAATAAACTTTTCCCATGTTTTTATGATAGAACCAATTAGGAAATTATATTTATAACCCAGGGACAAAAATTGTGTAACATAGTGTTGGTGGCCATGCTACTGGGAAGAAAATGTGGCTCTGAGATCTGAAGCCTAAGGTCTTTAAGAAAACGAGGCCTCATCTACACTGCCATATAAAACAGTTTGAAAATGAGCCCTACGCTAAATCAAGCCTGAACTCTCCTTTGAAGCCAGATGAGAAAATTAAGACTGACATACCTTGGATATATCTTAAGAAGACATTATTCATTTGAAAATATAATAATGCTTGATAAAGTAGAAAATGGTAGGAAAAGATAAAGGTCACATTATAGATGAATAGACTCACTCAAGGCAACTATGGCCCTGAGTCTGCAAGAACTGAGCAAGGCTGTTGATTACAGGGTGACTTTGAGGTCTCTCATTCATAGGGTTGCATAAGTCAAAATTGACTTGACAGCAGCTAACTACAATAAAAATAGCATAATGGTCCGTTGCAAGTAAAACAAATATCACCAGCCTGGGCCTGTGAGCCCAAATCCCACTATATAACGATAGAAATACTATGGGGAACAGGATGGGAAGGAAGATAGAGATGCTTTTATTCTCTATCACTTATGACCACATTAGCAAGATGGGAGGGGTAGGGAAAGTTTATCCAAAGAAAAAAGTCTGTCTTCTGTATCAAAGAATTATGAACTTATTTAGATACTTTTACAAATTGATTTTTCAGTTGCATGGTGCAGTTGGCTCATAAGAGATGGAATTTTGCAACAGCTTGGATATCAAGCTTTTTTGTTAAACTAACAGCATGGAGATTCATATACTTGCTTGTTGAGGTGATTGACCTAATGTTCAATATGCCAACAACTAAGATAGCAAAACTTATATAATTGAATTAATCACATAAATGGGTTACATGTGCACCAGACATCCAGTCACTTCTTTATAAAAGTTGTTTTTGCATTGCAATTAGTATTATTAAAATTTTATTGAAAGCCTTCTGCAGAATAGTTAGAATTTCTAACTGTAAATGTATATTATGTTCAAATTGAAAAGTGCTTTCTATATTGTTGAAAAGAGATTGCTACATGGCATCCCCCACTTTTCCACTCATAAACATCTTTTAGTAGATAAAAACATTAATGTTCAAATATATACTAGATTTATCATACAACCTGTCTATGAATCTTTGTCAGCTATGGTACTTAAATGGTAGTAAACTTGAGGTAATGTTCAATCAAATGAAGTGTAGCAGCTGTGCTGGTAATACCATGCTGATAAGTTAAATTTTCATCTCACTTCTATTGTTTTTTTCACTCTTCTGTCCAGGTTAATGAGTTACTTGTCCTTATTGCTTATCATTTTCCAGTAAAGAAAATTCAGTAAATGCCCAGCACAGATTATCTGCAACAAATTCTTACAGAGATAGAGAAATATAACTTTCTAAAATATTATCTCATTCTGAGCAGAAAATGCATATTTTAATCTGGCATCTTCAATTAATCAACAAAAAGGAAACAGTAGCTGAAAATATAGCTCTATGTAAACAGTTTGTGGGCAACAGGAAAAGAGTGTTTGAGAGGAGTTCACCGAATTTCTCCACAAACCCCAAGAAATTGCTCAATTGTTTTTGAATAATAATAGCTATTATTCCTAAGATTTGTGATTGGGAGGATGATGTTACAGTGAAAAAAATCTTTTGTCACTTTCGGAAATATTTCTTTTCAAATGATAGATGTTGCAGGGGTAGAGTTACTTCAGTCTTGGGACATTTTACAAAGTCATTTGGATTACTCGCAATTTGGATTATGGGGCAGCTGGAAGTGGTTGTCCTCCCCACTCTTTCTATTACACATCTCTCCATCATTATACATATTTTCTGACACACTTTACTTCTTGATCTGAAGAAAGCTTTGTGGTGGAGATGTTACCACATGATATCTTCTCTGGAGGCTTAACTGAAGTGGAGGGAGCTTGACATACCAGGATGGCTCATTTATGAGATGCAGACAGGTGGGTAGCAGAGAGCTGGCTTCTTACTCAGGGCCCTTCCAGTCAGGACCCAAAATGTGGGCCCTGTTGGACTTTTACCCGAGGTGTCCAAACAACTCTTCAGATAAAAACTAATTAATTTGCTCTGTATCAGCAGAAGAGGCATGCTTCAGAAGCTGAGACCATTGCCATTGTTGGAGGTTTGGGGATCATTTCCCCAGCTTCCCTTCTTGCTGTGCTATTTGTTTCTGCTTTGTTTTCTCAGGAAAATAAACTCTTGGGCAGCGGCAACATGACAATTGGTTTGGAAGTGGAAAGCTGTTATATTAAGAAGACTTTGTCTCACCCTTATCAGTTGTTGTTTAGACTTCATGCTTTTGATGTTGGGCTGTTGACTTTGGCTGGCTTACTCCTTTCTGCTATTTATTGTAGACTTCACTTCTGTTAAAGTGGTGTGTTTGTGACTCATATATACTTAGACTTTTAGACAGAGAAACTTCTTCATATAACATATTATATAATTTTTCTCATTAAGTGCCCTTGGATAAAGTTACATCAGCTATAATTTAGAATATAGCATTTACTAACATGTAGTTTATTAGAGTGATGTAATGCTTTTTTTACAGAAGGTCTGCAAGTTTATTGTTTGTTTTTCTTCCAAACATCGTGGAATCAAGATTGAGGGAAGTTCTACACAGACACTATAATCCAGTTTAAGAGCAAGATCTCCACAAAATTCACACTTCAAATGCAGCACAAATCAAGCAAGAAATAACACATTTTAAAAATCACCAGAAATTCTGGAATAAGCCAGATACTGCCCTGCAGTCAATCGGAATATATCAGACTATATAGTTCTTGTCCTACCACTGAAGCACTTTAAAAACACAGCTGGCAAGAAGGTAAACATAAACAGCTTTTCTCATGGAAGAGAAAACCACAACATTCCCATAGCAACTCTCCCTTTCTGCCTCTTTGTTCTCATTTCCTGTGCCCTGCCATGGTTCAGCAGCATTGATCCCAAACAGATATGCTCATCAGCACATCTCAGTGAATTGGTTAAGTAAAAAAAACATTTCTGTAGATAAAGCAATTTCTGGGTTCAGTACCAATCCACAGTCAGCTGGTACTGTGGCTACCATCCCAGCCTCCAAATGGTTTCTGGGTTGTTTGTATAGGTGCTATGCGGTGATACTAGTTTGCTTTAATTTTCTTTGAGACTAGATTATAGTGTCTGTGTAGCACCACCCTTGGAGAAAAAATTCAAAGTAACTACTCTGACAACATTTTATCTTGGCATTCCCAATTTTAATGTTGCATTAAGGATTAGTGATAGCATGTAGTTGTGAAAATCTGAACACAACTAGCATCTTACTAAAAGCCACTTGGAATGGCACGAATTTCAATATCCATATTTTGTAAAAATAAAAATAAATTCTCTTAAAAACAGTGTAATTCCAGCAACATATCCTTTTCAGAGTATATCAAAATGCAGAATATTTTAATACTTTAATTCAGTTTTAGAGTCAGTTTTGGACATACCTCAGATTAGGTGGAGGGAACAAACAACAAGCATCAAACAATGGTTCAGAAACAGACAGCATCTTCACATTTATTTTAAACCCCAAGTTTTGTTTTTCCTCTCTTCCACGTTTGCTGTCAACCTGAGGATAACTAATCAATTGCAAATACTATCATTTGAAATTTTGCCATTGGAAACTTTAGAGGGGGCTCTCCTGTTTCCTGGTTCCACCAAAATTAAAAACACCACATGAATTGTCTCTCCCTTTGTGGTATTTCAATTTCACAGCGTGAATCAGGAGACACAGAGGAGAGCATTCAGTGGAAAATATTGGAACGCAGAAGATCACAGAGAGAGACTGAATTTTGAAACCCACTGTGTCATTCGCTACTGCAGTTCACATCGGACTTGGCTCCTATGGCAAACATTAGTTCATTACTATCTTAGCAGCAAACTAGGAGAGAAAGAAGAAACTATTGGTGTGATAAGGAGCCACAGGAGGCTACTGGCTCTATGAATGCAATTTGACTTGTCACATTCCTCTGGAAGTGTTTCTATCTAATATGTAACCTTATTCCCTGACACAGCACATGAAATTTACATTGTTAGTGAGCTATGTAAAAGTGGATCTTTTCCAAAAGACTGAATAAAATAGCTGAGTGGGAGGATTCTGGGACTTGCAGTCACCTTCAAAAAAAACCTTTCCCAAGCACTTCACTCAGTCTCAATCTCTCTCTCTCCCCCCCCTCCCCCTCTCCCCCCCCTCTCTCTAAAAAGGCAATTTTCAAATGACCTATTTTGCCACCTGCTGGATGGGAGATCTTTGGACTTGAGTCCAAATAAGTTCTTTTTTTCCCAACCACTTTTTTCTTTTATTTTAAAGGCTGGGAAGGAAGGGAGTCCTTTCTCTTTAGCCTCTCAACTGGAGGCTAAGGAGAACAGATTTGGAAGAGGGAGGGGAGTCCCTTTTCCTTAGCCTCTCATTGGGAGGCTAAGGAAAATGGACTTGCGAAGGGGATGCTCCCTTCTCTATGTCTCAGCTGGGAGGCAAGGAGAAGTTTCCCTACTCCAAGCCAAGTCGAGTCTGGCTCAGCTGAGGGGTGTGACTTTCCAGCTGGCCTCACTCAGAGCCTGAATGAGGCCAGCGGGGTAGTCACCACACCTCCATCAGGTGGAAACTGGCAAGTTCACTACCCTCAGCCTGACAAAGGAGAGCATGCACCTTTTGGCACACAATTCTAATGCACCATCGAATGTAATCCACATCTCCATTTTGGCTAAGCAATTAAGGTAGAAAGGTGACATTACTTTTGAGTAAATACGGCAATATTAAATTTGGGAGAAAGAGACCATTAGTGACCTCATCCTACAAGGAGGAAAAAGTGTGAGGAATCGTCTTCTAAGTGTGGTGTTGTCACACCTCAGCCAGGTTCCTGTAGCAAGCCAGACTGACGCCATGTTAAAGCCAAGGACTCAGAGAGGCTTGAAAACAGGCCTTTGCAGCAAACTCTAGCTGATCCCCAGATAGCTCAAGAGCGGCACAGCCCTGCGGTTTCCCAGGCCGATAAAGACACCTGGTACCATGAGGCGGCAGATCCTCCCCAGAGCACAGCTGGGCCCACTAACAAGTTTGCATTCCAAAGAGATATAGATACGGTGGGAAGAGAAAGTGTTTCTCTTGTTCCCGTAAGAGCGCTGCGGCGAAGTAAGTGCCTTCTGGAACAATGCAGCCCAAAACCTATAAAGGTTTGGCCCAGGCCCCATTCTGGATCTCGTGCCAACGTTTCAGCTACTTTTCCAAGTTTCATGGATCTTTGCCAGGGCCAAGGGGGCCTTCTTGCTTAGAGACTTTAAGCCTTGCCAAGTCGGGGGTCTAGGACCCAGTGGATTTAGCCAATTGTGGCATCTTGGACATTGCTTCTCTTTGGGAAACCTTTAAGACTATTCTTCGCTATTTTTGGACATTGAAAGCATTTTTGAACTATTCTATCTTTGCCTTTTTCCTATTCACTTATTATAAATAAAGCATTTAACCGCAGCCGAGGTGTGTGGGTTTACTAAGGGTCCGGTCTAAGTCTAAGTGCAACCGGTGTACATTGGTCTTCCATTTCCAAAGAAAATTGAGAATTTGACCATAGTCCCCATCCCACCTTAAAATACACTTATAGAATAGAATCATAGAATCATTGAGTTGGATGAGATCTTGGGTCGATTCAGTCCAACCCCCTGCTAAGAATTGGGAAAATCACATTCAAATCATGCCCCACAAATGGCCACCACACACCAGGGCAGAGAGTTCCACTGCGGAACAGCTCTCACAGCTCTCACAGTTAGGAAGTTCAGGTGGAATCTCCTTTCCTGTAGTTTGAAGCCATTGTTCTGCATCTAAGTCTCCAGGGCAGCAGAAAACAAGCTTGCTCCATCCTCCCTATGACTTCCCCTCACATATTTATACATGGCCATCATGTCTCCTCACTGCCTTCTCTTAATCCCACCTTAAAATGTTCTATTTTTGGCCATTTCTATGCACAGAGAAAGCAGTGAAGTCAACTGTTCCCCATCTTCACAAGGCTCCATTTCTTTTCATTTAAAATATGAAATCCATCAGGAGCAATCCTGGTCATTTGATGGGCTGTGTGGGACTCTGTCTTTAAAGTGAAGAGAAACAATAAGATTACTTCCCCTGAAGCCCTCTCCTCCATGTGATGAGAGAGTAAATCAATAACAGAAGTCGGGAAAGTGGATTTTGGGCACCAATGGCTATGCTGGCTACGGATTTGGGGATTTGTCCAATCCCCCCCCCCCCCAGCTCCAGTTAATTGATGCAGATCAGTTTGAGTTTTCTCTTTTTCTTCTGCTGTAATGATAATTTGGTCATAGGTGGAATTTTAGGACTTTTGTTATTAATCAAAGAACATATATGTGACCAAAGCGTTACAGAATGTTTCAAACAGTTTTTCCAATCCCTGAGTCATAAAGCTATCATTTTGTATGAAAATGCAGAAGATTTATGGGGTGTCCCCTTCCCTCCCCTTTCAATTAAATGGTTGCAGTAAAAAGTCTTCTGCCATAAAAGTCTATTCAAAAGGATTTCATAGCACCATATTAATTTCTTTTGCTGCTTGATACTACAGTTTCCAGGAGGGAAATTTCAATTCTGTGGAAGCTGTTCTGTACAATATTATTCTAACATGTTGGAAGGCCTTATTGTAAGTTATTTTTTGAAATAAAAGTTATAAAAGTTATAAATGCAGATTTTAAAAGCCCATAAATCAATATTCATGGCAGTGCTGTAGATGCTAATTCACAGAAAAATGAAATCTTTTGCAAAGATTTTTGGTAATGATGGCTATTTATTTATACATTTTGTATTTTGTATGGAAGCAAGCCATTTTTGTATCCAGGCTACATGTCAGGCAAATGTTAGATTGCTTTGTCATAAATAATATTTTTTTAAAGCGGAGAAAGATAATAACAGCTTCTATTTGGTTATATTTAAAATGTGCCTTCTAGATACCACCATAGCTCTGGTTTTGATTTTTCAGCATAAATTCACAGTAGGCATAGGCAACATGCTTAACTCAGATGTTGTTGAACTGCAACCCATACCATTTAATCCATGATAGGTAACAATCATGGAGTAATGGGAGCTGAAGACCAACAGTATTTGGAGGGCCCAAATTTCCCATCCCTGAAATGTAGTCAAATATCATATATTGATTGTACATTATAATAATAGGACCCTAGAGTTAGAACAGATTCCAAGGGCCATCCAGTCCAACCCCCTGCCATGCAGGAACACACAATCAAAACATTCCTAATGAATGGCCATCCAGCCCAGCCTTGGTTTAAAAATTTCCCTCAGAGGGAGCATATTCCACTATTAAACAGTTCTTACTATCAACAGCTCTTAACATCAGTAAATAATTTATAATGTTTTGGTTAAATCTCTTTTTGCGCAGTTTGAATCTATTGCTCCCTCTTCAATATAATATACCTATAATATTTAAATTAAACATTCCCAGTTCCCTGAGTCTCTTCTCATAGAGATTAGCTTCCAAACCTTTAATCACTTTGTTCATTCTTCTCTGTGCACTTTACATTTGTCAATATATTTCTTAATTTATGGTGCTCAGAACTGAACACAAATTATCTATTTATTTTTTTAAAATGTACCCCGACCTTCTCACCTCCATGGAGGGACTCAGACTGGCTTACAGCAAAATTCAATGCTATACAAATTTAAAAAATCTTAAAACAGCATATTAAAATACATAAAAACAGAAATACATAAAAACCACATTGCCATTAAAACCACATTCAACTCGGTCTACCAAAGTGGTCACTCATTTCAGATTGATATCAATCTCAGCTTATTCTGAGAAAGCCTAGTTCCACATCCAAGTCTTCACCCGCCTCCTGAAGGACATCAAGGAGGGGGCAGATCTAACATCGCTTGGGAGGGAGTTCCACAGCCGAGGGGCCACAACAGAGAAGGCCCTGTCTCTCCTCCCCACCAGACACGCTTGTGAAGATGGCGGGATCGAGAGCAGGGCCTCTCCGGAGGATCTTAATGTCCTTGATGGTTCATAGGGGAGAATTCGTTCGGACAAGTAAACTGGGCCGGAACCTATATATCCCCTTGATTTAGGACCTCATCTCATTAACGGGAGAAAGCAGGACAAATAATACCATAGCATTTTATTCAGACCCATTTATAAGGAAAATGATTCTAAAAGTCTAAAATCTCGGTCTAAAAATGGGGGGAAATAAAGCCACAGAAAAGTGGTGATGTATCAAACTTGCACAATTCATTAAGAATAAATTATTAATAAATAATAAATTATTATTAACATAATAGTTTCATCAAAAGGATTACTGACTGGAAAAGGAGCATCAAGGCTAATTTATAGTCTGCCCACAGGAACACCCACTCTTAAACATCACTGACAGTTTCCATCGCATGTTAAAATAAGCACCTTTAGTTGTTTCTGTGCAAATTAGGAACTCTGAAGACGATTGCTCCCCAACTCCAAAAACCTCTATTTCTACACACTTTAAACACATTTTAAGATGGAGTCCCATGGGGAATGGCAGAAATACTGTAGTTTTGTGTTGTACGATGGTCTCTGTGGGATTCCACCTTTAAACTCTTTTTAAAGTGTGTATAAATGGGGAGAATCCTGGGGTCCTACAACACTATACTTCTTTTGATTCAGCCTAGAATCACATTGGCTTTTTAAGCTGCTGCATCATACTATTAATTAATGTTCTGTTTGTGGTCTTTGAAACTTTTAGATCCCTTACACATGTAATTTTTTCAAGCCAGGTTTCACTCATGTTATATCTACACTTGGTTTTTTGCCTTCGTGTACTACCTTACATTTCTTCCTGTTGAAATTCATTTTGTCAATTTTAGACTGGCTCTGTAATCAGTTTAAGGTCATTTTGGGTTCTGGGGTATTAGCTATCCCTCTCAATTTTGTGTCATCTACAGTTTTGATAAGCATGCCATCTATTCCATCATTCAAATCATTGATAAAAGATGTTGACAGAACTCTGTGGTGCCCCACTTGTCATTCTCTCTAAGATGAAGAGGAGCCATTGGTAAACACTCTTTGAGTTTCACCAGTTAACTGGTTACTAGGGTTGGATAGGTTTGTTCAGAAGACCCTGAAAGTTAGGGGAAAAACTTACGAATTTGAACTTCCAATGCAGTCTTGAACCATGCAGGAAAGGGGGGGGGGATCCAAATTTGAACCACTTACTTTTTCCCCCAGAAATATTATATAATGTTTGGATGCCTCCCCAGGTTATTTTAATTTTCACAACCATTAAGCAACTTTGGTAAAGCCTAAAATCTTTTAAAACCGCATGCTTTCTGCCGGTGATGTAAGGAGGGATGAGGTGGGTGTAGCTAATCACAGCCATCTTTAACTGTAGTTTGTGAAGGCCAGATCCCTAATGGTAGAGATTGCAAATGACCTTTCAATTAAATTACATTTCCCACACCACCTGGCTGCTCATTAGCCAAAATTGCTGAAGGACCCAAAATAGCTGTCTGTAGCAGTCTTCGTCTAAATATAAAATAAACTGATTGAATCTACAAAGGTATCTTAAAAAGTCAGCAAAGCAATAAGCATCTTTTGCAAAGCCAAGAGAACATAAACTGCTTAAAACCAATCCTTTTACTTTTGCCTGATTGCCATGAACAAGGCACTGTGGTAGACAGTCACAGCCAGCCAGCCCTTTACAGTCAGTAAGTAATGATAAAATAAAATGATTGATTGCATCTGCAAAAAGGAACAAACGGATTGATGTGTTTTGAGGGTCCCCTCCAACTCAGTAGAGGAAAAAAATGGATGTCAGGAGAGTTTGGATGGTGTCTTTTTGCCCAGAAGATGTCTAGATGTCCCTTGATGGGATCTGTACTATGATTTCTGTTCTCCACCAATTTAATACAGTTTGTTCCACACAAACAAAGTTTCTGGAGTAGAACAACTACTTTCAAAGTAAAGATCACCCAGTGAAACAGGAAATAATACTTTCAAGCCAGGAACAGATTTTCTTTATTATTAAAAAATGTTTTTTATAAACACTTTGAAAAATTGCCAAAAATCTATGGAGAAATAAAGGTTATGAAATTTGGTGAGCTAACAATGGTCCATGTTCTCTACCACTGTATCAAGTTTCATCACCATTGGTCTACAAATGAAGGAGGCAGAATCCCCTGAAATTTCCCCAATGCCAATGCTGGTTTTTTCCTACTGTGCATGCGTGTCCACATTAATTAATCAATTCAGAAGTTTCTGGAAGTTTTGATTGGGGGGGGGGGATTCAAAAGTGACTTTAGAATTGAACCACCAGTGCCCCCTACATCTGAAACGGGTTTTGAACCAATTTTTAAAAATAAACCAAGCCTACTGGTTACCAATCTACTTAACAGTAACACTGCAAAACTCCTGTCAGCTCTAGTGATTTGTAAGAATTGCAGATTCTAAATGTGTTCATTGTTTATGTTGCCTGGAATGTCCAATCATGGATATTATAGTTTGTTGAGGTCAAAGATCTTGTCAAACTACAACTCTTGTGATTCCATAGCATTGAGTCAGGGCAATTAAAGTGGTGTCAAACTGTATTAATTCCATAGAGCAATTGTATCCTATGGAGCCATACATATGGTATATGAGCCTTACCTATGCAGATGTGCTCCAGCCACTGTTCAGTGTTGAATGCAAGAAAACAATCAAGTTACAAATCTGCCGTGAGTGTAACCCCATTGAGGCTGAGTTCCTATTCCCTATCTGTATTTTGATTGACCAGGAACATACTTCTCTTGTTTGAATTAAGTTTCAGTTTATTTTCCTTCCTTTAGATGGGATTGAAACAGTTCTACAGTGGGATTCATGCATGCATTGGTTGCATGAAGTAACTAAGTATTCATACTAGCTCGGTTTTCAGTATAGTAGCTGTTATATATAGATATGACTATTAACACACCTCCAGTGTGCAAAGGAATCATGCCTCTGCAGCACCTAAAATGGTGATCAGTGCCATTCTGTGTGTATGAATCACTGTTTTTCCATTTGGCCTTGTGCTTATGTGCTTATGTGGAATGATTGGTAGTTCAGCTCATTCTTTTTTATCTTCCTGGCTTATGCTAGAAAAAATGTAAAACAAAACTATGAAAAACCATTCTGATGTAAATGATCTGATGGGGGGGATACAACAACAATTACAATCAGGTTCCCTTGGATGAGCTAAGCTTTAGCAAAACAACAAATGTAAGTACCTGCATATTATCAATTAAAAAAACTTGGAAAGGGATGCAGGCCTTACAATAACTATTGATTTACCATATAAATGGACTGAAGCAAGCCAGCAAGAGGCCATTTCCATAAATCTTATTTAAATGAATGAAGGTGGGCTTTCTTGAAGATATTGTCAGTGAATAAAGTATGATTGATGGCTTACCAATTAAGGTAACTAGGTTTCCAAAATGTTAATGGGCTCCAAACTGAGTTCTAATGAGTTTGCTCCAGGCCTAAGACTATATTTGTGGCATAATTATGTTCTGTTTACAATATGCCTCATCTGACCCCAGAAGCAACAGATAGATTTTAACTACAGAAGTTCTCATTGTACAGAATTTCATTTACAAAATAGATGTTGAGGCCAAAGGGGATTGCTCTCATCAGTAGCTTATTTTGACCTCCAGCTGAAGACATGCAGATTTTAAGTTTAAACCAGCAAGCTATTTCTTTCTTATTTTTTATATCTAAGCCAACAACCTGTAGTTTAACTTTAAAAAACAACACTTTGGAATACACATATTTTGTAACATCCAACATACTTGGGTAAGAAAGAAATATTTAATGAACCTGCAGCAGGAAACCTATAGTCTATACAATCTATCTGAGAATTTAAAGGGTAATTTGATAAATTCATAATTCCAGATTCCCAAAAGTACCATATATGCTTATGTTTAAAATTAGCCTCATGTATAAGTTCAGGGCTGATTTGGGGGCCAAAATTATGGATCGTGATATGACACGTGGATCTCTAGGTGGGGTGGAGGGTGTTCCAATGCCACCTTGGAGAGGCAGAGCACCTGGCCACCACACTACTATTTTTCTGGTTAGGCATTCAAAAAGTCTAGAAGCAGCACTAAGGCGGAGAGAGCAAAGAGGATTGGTGGTTCTTTTAGGTGCTACTAGGATGTACCATTGTGGTTCACTATTCTACTCAGATAAGATACTATTCATTTTTATGTTAAAATACAACAACAACAACAACACTTTATTTGTGTCCTGCCACCATCTCCTCAAAGGGACTTGGAGCAGCTCACAAAAGCACTCAGTTGTGCAACAATATGCAAAATACAGCCAAATACACAAAGATATAAATTACATAAACAACATATAAAATATAAATTACATAAACAACATATAAAATTACATAAACAACATATAACCCTCCCCCCCCATTAATTAAAAAGATTCAATAAAACACAGCAATGCCTGTGGCTATAAGCAGGTTGTATACAATTGGCCCCATAAATTGCTGAAGTGAAGCAAATCACTAGGTCCTTGAGTTTAATAAATTTAATAATCATGGTTAGTGACTTGCTTAAAAAGCCATGTTTCCAAGTTTGCCCAGAAAACTTGGAGAGTGGGGGCTAGCCTAATCTCTCTCCAGAAAACATTCAAAAGCCAGGGAGCCACCACTAAGAAGATCCTCTTTCTCATCCCCACCAACTGCACTTGAGACGGAGGTGGGACTAAGAGCAGGACCTCCCAGGCAGATCTTAGGGCCCGCACTGGTTCATAGATCCAGTCTCGAAGATAGGTTGAATGTGAACTATATAGGGCATGGGTAAGTCAGTTAAAGTATTGAGAGTTGATAGCTTGACTAAAATTTCTAAGTGTAAGGGTAGTCACTCAACTCAAATTCAAATAAAAATAACCAGTGACAACACATCAATAGATTGAAGTTAAAAACTGTAGCACAGCAGTTCTCGTTTGTGCCTGGGGGCCAGGGAACAGCACCGGCGGTTCCATTAGCATTAGGGCCTGCACCTGCAGAGATAGATTCTGAAGAGGATTTGGAAGGGTTACCTGAAGGAGCGTTTCCCATCACTGGGCCTCCTTCTCCCACTGAAAGCTTGGCTTGGGATGCAAGTTGGCTTGACCCTTATACAGACACTAGCTGAACCCGGCACGCGTTGCTGTGCCCTATGTAGGTGATGCGAGAAAGTCTGGGTATGTAAGTTGTGGAAATGATGTGAGCATGTGTGTTGTGTGTATATATATGTGTGTGTATGTGTGTTGATAGTTGTATGTGTGTGTTGATATTTGGGGGGTTTGTGTGTTTGTGTTTTGGTATGTGTGTGCATGTATTTGTGCCCTATTTAGGAGATGTGTGGAAGTGTGGGTATGTAAGGGTTGGATATGATTTGTCAATGTGTTTTGTGTGTGTATATATATGTATGTGCGTTTGTATGTGTGTGTGTGTGTGTATGTTTGTGTGTGTTTGTGTGTGTTTGTGTATGTATGTGTGTGGATGTGTGTGTGTCTATGTATATATATGTGTGTTTTTGTATGTATGTGTATGTGTGTGTATGTAGTTGTGTGTGTATTTGTATGGATGTGTGTGTGTGTATGTATGTGTGTATGTATGTGTTTGTGTGTCTGTCTGTATGTGTATGTATGTGTGTGTTTCTGTATGTGTGTATGTACCCTTTCCCCCCCTCTATCTGTCTGTTTCTCCCCTTTGTCTCTCTCCCCTCCCCCCCTCTCTGTTTCTCTTTCCCACCTCTCTCTCCCTCTCCACTCTCTCGCTGCCTGATTCCCCCCTTCTCTGCCCCCCCTCTTTCTGTCTGTGTCACTCCCCCTCTCTCTCTCCCCTCCACCGTCTCTGTCTGTGTCACTCCCCTCTCTCTCTTCCCCCTCTCTCAGGCCTCCCTCTGTCTCTCTCATTACCTCCGCTGTGTTCCCAGCGGGCGGCGGGCGCGCTGAAGCAAGGTAAGCCCGGAGCTTACCTTCTGTCAGGCGGCCACCGCAACCGTGGGGGACACGCCGGAGGGCGGAAGGGAGGCCCGGAGACTTGCCACGCCCCCCGCCACTCTTCCTTACCGGGAAGAGCGGCGGGGGGCCGCGGGAGGAGGTGGGCGGGGCTGGGGGGTGCAGAGGGATGTCCCCGCCTCTTGCCACGCCCCCCGCCACTGTTCCTTACTGGGAAGAGCGGCGGGGGCCGCGGAGGAGGTGGGAGGGGCTGGGGGAGCGGAGGGGTGTCCCCGCCTCTTGCCACGCCCCCTCGCCACTCTTCCTTACCGGGAAGAGCGGCGGGGGGCCACGGGAGGAGGTGGGAGGGGCTGGGGGGAGCGGAGGGGTGTCCCCGCCTCTTGCCATGCCCCCCCGCCACTCTTCCTTACCGGGAAGAGCGGCGGGGGCCGCGGAGGAGGTGGGCGGGGCTGGGGAGCGGAGGGGTGTCCCCGCCTCTTGCCACGCCCCCCCGCCACTCTTCCTTACCAGGAAGAGCGGGGGGGGCCACGGGAGGAAGTGGGAGGGGCTGGGGGAGCGGAGGGTGTCCCCGCTCTTGCCACACCCCCACCACTCTTCCTTACCGGGAAGAGCGGCGGGGGCCGCGGGAGGAGGTGGGAGGGGCTGGGGTGCGGGAGGGGTGTCCTCGCCTGTTGCCACGCCCCCCCGCCACTCTTCCTTACGGGAAGAGCGGCGGGGGCCCCGGGAGGACGTGGGCGGGGCTGGGGGGAGCGGAGGGGTGTCCCCGCCTCTTGCCATGCCCCCCCGCCACTCTTCCTTACCGGGAAGAGCGGCGGGGGGCCGCGGGAGGAGGCGGGAGGGGCTGGGGGCGCGGCGGGGTGTCCCCGCCTCTTGCCACGCTCCCCCGCCACTCTTCCTTACCGGGAAGAGCGGGGGGGGCCGCGGAGGAGGTGGGAGGGGCTGGGGGTGCGGGGGGGGGTCCCCGCCTATTGCCACGCCCCCCGCCACTCTTCCTTACCAGGAAGAGCGGCGGGGGGCCGCAGGAGGAGGTGGGAGGGGCTGGGGGGAGCGGAGGGGTGTCCCCGCCTCCTTCCACCCCCCACCCCCCACCGTCGCTCTTCCTGATCAAAGGAGGAGGCGCTCTGGCTTCCATGTGCGAACGTTCTGAACGTTCGCACAGGCAGCGGAGAGGCGGGGTGGGAGTGCCGTTGGCAACTTTTTGGGGATCGTTTTTGGGGTGTTGGGAGGTACGTAGGGTAGGTTTTTTTGGCGTTGTCTGTAGCCAATGTAATGGTCCAGTCGGTTGTAAAGTTTGGTGTTTCTGCGAGCCATAGTTTCGTTGTCTATATACGACTTTGCACGACCGTGTCTCCTTTATATATATAGATAGATGATAACCAGGTGCAAATGGAAAGCAGTGATAGCGGAAGTTATGAACACCCGGGTGGGAGAGGCTCCTCGAGCTTCAGCCGCCCTCGGAGGGGCTCCAGAGGCTGAAGAAGCAATCCAGGCGACGGGGGAAGGGCCCGGCCGGGTGTAAGAGGGTTCGCCACTCGCCGACGTCGCTCATCTTCCCCTGAACCCAAGACTGGACAACTGTTCTTAGTGATGGTCAGCCTGTGGTCGCCAGAGAAGGGGCCGATGATGGTCCATGCCATGATCGACTCAGGGGCTACCAACAACTTCATCGATGCAGACTACGCCAAGTCTGCTGGATTACAATTTCTTGAACTCCAAGAGCCAAAGGGTGTGCAGACTATTGATGGGAGAACTTTAAAACCGGAGCTGTGACTCACTATACAGCCCCTACCAAGATGTGGACCAGTTCCCACAAAGAGGACATTTCCTTTCTTTTGACCAAGTTACCAGATTTCCCTATCGTCCTGGGCATTGTGTGGCTCTCCCTCCATGATCCCCAGATCTCCTGGGCCAAGAGACAGTTAATTTTTTCTTCCGACCATTGCCAGAGCCACTGCATGACGGCCCGGGCTTGCCAGGCCCAGGAGGTGGAAAACGTTGCCACATTGCCCAAAAAGTATGCCGGTTTTTGGGATGTCTTCAGTGAGAAGGAGGCGGAACGATTGCCTCCGCACCGGCCCTACGACTGTGCCATTGAATTAGAACCGGGGGGCCCTATCCCGCGGGGGAGACTCTACCCTCTCTCGGAACCAGAGCAACAGGCTCTCCGAGAGTTCCTGGATGAGAATCTGCAGAAGGGCTTCATTCGGCCTTCTCAGTCCCGGCCGGGCGCCATTCTTTTGTCAAGAAGAAATCGGGGAACTGCGGCTCTGTAATGACTATCGGGAGCTCAACAAGATCATGATTCGGAACCGCTACCCCCTACCCCTGATCCCCGAGCTGTTGGAGCGGATGCGGGGAGCCAAGGTGTTCACTAAACTGGACTTGAGGGGCGCTTAAAATCTGGTGCGGATTCGTCAGGGCGACGAATGGAAGACGGCGTTCCAGACCAAGTGGGGAAGTTTCGAATACTTGGTGATGGGAATCGGTTTGTGCAACGCCCCAGCTTGTTTCCAACATTTCATGAATGACATTTTCAGAGACCTGTTGGATCGTTATCTGGCAGTCTACCTGGACGACCTGCTGATTTTTTCTCCGGATCAGGCGACCCACCGACCTCCATGTCAAGGAAGTGCTCCAGAGACTGAGAGCTCACGGGCTCTATGCTAAGCTAGAGAAATGTGCTTTTGATCTGCGTGAGGTGGACTTTCTGGGCTACCGTATCTCACCTACGGGCATTGCCATGGATGACACCAAGGTCCAAGCTGTGGCTGACTGGACGGCTCCAGCCAGCAAGAAAGACATTCAAAGATTCCTGGGCTTTGCCAACTACTACAGAAAGTTCATTCCTGACTTCGCCAAGTGGGCTGATCCTATCACCCAGTGCCTGCGGGAAAGGTGCCGTTCCGGTGGACACCGGAGGCGGACGTGGTTTCCGCAAGTTAAAGCAGCTGTTCACCACCCAGCTGCTTCTGCAGCACCCCAACCCCCGCACCCCTTTCATTGTGCAGGCTGACGCTTCGGATGTAGCGGTGGGAGCGATCCTGCTACAGCCACAGGGGACGGACTTGTTGCCCTGTGCCTATTACTCCCGGCAGCTGACGGCTCCGGAAAAGAACTATACCATTTGGGAGAAGGAGCTCCTGGCCATCAAGGTAGCCTTTGAAGTTTGGTGACACCTGCTTGAAGGGACCAAATTCCCGGTGGAAGTTCACACTGACCACAGGAATTTGGAGCACTTGAAGACCCAGCGCAAATTGAACCAGAGGCAACAGAGATGGTCCCTGTTCTTTGAGCGATTCAATTTCCGCATCCACTATGTGACCCCAAGCAGACCAAACAAGCTGATGCTCTGTCTCGGAAGCCGGAGTATGTTCGTGGCGGAGAGGGGCTTTCCGAGGCCCGTCTGCTGAAAGCGGAGAACTTTGCGGCTGCTCGGGCGGCCCCTGTGAACCCTCCAGTGGCCCCGGCCCCTGGGGACAAGGGACCTCTGAGTGACCGGGTCCGGACGCGCCAACGGACCAACCCTTGGGTGCAAGAGCAGCTGACCAAGGGGGTGCAAGCCCCTTTCCAGGTAAAGAATGGGGTGCTCTACCACCGCGACTCTGTCTATGTTTCCCCTGGGCCCGAGTGGGAGGACATTCTCAAACTTTGCCACGATGGCCGGGCCGCAGGTCATTTTGGGCTGTTCAAGACCCTTCAGTTGGTGTTACGGGATTTTTGGTGGCTTAAAGTGCGGAGGGATGTGGAGGACTATGTGGGCTCTTGCCCTGTGTGTCAGCGGGCCAAGAACCAGGGGGGGCAAGCCGGCCGGTTTGCTCCAGCCACTTCCGACCCCTTCCGCTCCCTGGAAGATGATCTCGGCCGATTTCATCACCGACCTGCCCAAGTCCAAGGGTTTCACCACGATCCTGGTCGTGGTGGACTGTTTCACCAAGATGGGACACTTCATTCCTTGTGTGGGGGTGCCTACTGCCAAAGAGACTGCTGATATGTTTGTGCAACATGTGTTTCGGTTGCATGGACTTCCACAGAGTTTGGTGACGGACCGCGGCACCCAATTCACTTCCCAGTTCTGGAAGGCTGTTCAGAAGCTGCTGGGGATTGATGTGCGGATGTCCACGGCTCATCACCCCCAGTCCGACGGGCAAACCGAAAGGGTTAACGCCACCTTGGAACAGTATCTACGGTGCTATGTCAACTATCAGCAAAACAACTGGGCGTCCTTGTTGTCTTTGGCGGAGTTTGCCTACAACAATGCGACGCAGGAATCCATCAAGGAGACTCCTTTCTTTGCTAACTATGGACACCACCCTCGGTTCTACCCTCCGGTAGACCCGTCTGGGGAAGTGCCGGCGGCAGAAGATTGGCTTCGGGAGCTCACAGCGCTTCAGGATTTGCTACGTACTCAATTGGACCAGGCCAAGGCGGATTACAAGCGCATGGCTGATCGGCGGCGCCAGGAGGGCCCTGAGGTCCTGGTGGGGGATACCGTTTGTCTGTCTACCAAGAACCTACCCACACAGAGGCCTAGCCGCAAGTTGGACGCGCGGTTTTTGGGCCCTTACAAGGTGTTGGAGAAGGTGGGGCCTGTGGCTTTCAAACTACAACTCCCTGCGGACATGAAGATCCACCCTGTGTTTCACCGTTCTTTGCTCCGCCCGGCGAAGGGGGTGCGGCCTGATGTGACGCAGCCGCACCCCCTGTGATGCGTGATGGCGAGGAGGAGTTTGAGGTGCAGGACATCCTGGATGCGCGCATCAGATACCGGAAGTTGCAGTATTTGATTGACTGGCAAGGCTTTGGGCCGGAAGAGCGTTCCTGGATGCCGGCTCGAGATGTTCACGCCCCGGACATTGTTGCTCGGTTTCACCGCAAGTACCCTGACAAACCCAAGCCTCGAGGGAGGCCTCGGAGGGGCCCTGAGGGGGGGATAGTGTAGCACAGCAGTTCTCGTTTGTGCCTGGGGACCAGGGAACAGCACCGGGGGGTGCCATTAGCATTAGGGCCTGCACCAGCAGAGATAGATTCTGAAGAGGATTTGGAAAGGTTACCTGAAGGAGCGTTTCCCATCACTGGGCCTCTCTCCCACTGAAAGCTTGGCTTGGGATGAAAGTTGGCTTGACCCCTATGCAGACATAGATGAAAGCCAGGTGCAAATGGAAAGCACTGATAGTGAAAGTTATGAGCATCCGGGAGAGGGTCACAGGAGCTTCTGAGTGAAAACATGGAAGAAAGCGGCTGGGAAGATTCTAGGGAGGAGAGCTCTCATGGAGATAGGGACCCAGCTGCTGAGAGACAAGGCCGAACCTTTGATAGGAGAAGTAGCATTGAGTCCAGGAGAAGGGGATGGCACCGCAGCCTAGACAGGCCGAGGTCCGTCAGCAAAGATTGGAGACGACAAGGCCTAGAGCGTCGGGGACCTCGGCCGAAAGATTAAGTATAGCATCCGTGGGAACGAATCCCCAGTGCTTCGGCCAATTCTCTTCTGAGCAGACGTGTAGCGAAATGGGTCCACGGAGCTAAGTTGGCTAGTGGCCACCAAGTCTTGCCTTGCATTTACCTTGCCTTGTTCCTGAATCCGCATTGTTGCGCGGAGCCCTGCTTAAGCCTTTGGATTACCTTGCCAAGCTGTTTTGGACATTGATTGCTTCAAGCCTTTTGGATTGCTTTGCTATTCTTATGGACAATATACCTTTTGAACTGTTTTTATATTCAATAAAGTAGTTAGCCTTCAGTCCGTCTCTGTGTGTGTGATTAAGGGGCCGGTCAAGTCCGTGCATCGTGACAAAAACTAGCTATACTAACCAGATTTCTAATTTAGTGTTATTACAAGACCTTGGTCTTTAATATAAAACTTATTTTCCTGTTTATTTTGTTGTCCTCCCCAGCACCCACAACATAGATACAACTTCACTAATTTTGGTTCCTTTCTGCACTGCACAGTGGTGTGTGGGATTGTGGGGGGTGGGGTGGAGAGGAGAGGTATGTTCACTTGCCTCCAATGGGAAAGAGACCCGAGTAATTGCCTCGCAGTGCTATGTGCTATAATGGAGAGCATTGAGGGGTAGAGCTAATGGTTTAATTAGATCCTGCTATCCCGTCCTCTCCACTTTTCACTAGATGTCATTGACCCACTCTCCTGCTTCTGACACAATATAAGTTTGCTGGTCAATTCTGAGCCAGGTAGTATTTCTTCCTTTTCCACGTTTTTTGCCTATCCTACACTGTTGACTAGAAATTTGGGGAATTGGTTCAGGGGTCTAAAATAGGTGGCCATTTGGCAGATAGTGAGGGGAGATCTCAGATTAAATCATGTGATGTTTGTGGGCTTGTCAGCTTGTTCCTTCATTAGTAGTCTGGTTGGGGAGCAACATAGATCTTGTGTTCCCTTTGGGGCTCTGGCGCTTTGCCCAAATGAGACTAGAGTAGAGGTCTGAAGGAGACCTCCTGCCTCACTAGGTTGTTCAACTCTTTGCCTCTCAAAGGTTTAAAATTTAAATAGATTAATGGGTAAAATAAAGCAGTCCTTAGTCAACCCAACAGTTGGTCAGCAAGTAGTATTATTCATGCTTTAGTGAAGCCACACCTCCATAACTATAAAGATACCTTAAATGCTATGGTTATATCATAGAAATGAGATTATCCTTCATTAAGTTACAATTGCACCGGGAATGTAGCGCGGCTGGCTAAGTGTCAGCTGCATAAGATCTCTCTGACCTGTAGGTCATGTGTTCGAAGCCTGCCCCGGGTCAAGGTGGGTGCTTGATCTTAAGTGTAGCCTGCTGTCGACTTTTGCAGCCCGAAAGACAGATGCATCTGTCAAGTAGGAGATAAAGGTACCACATTAAGTGGGGAGGCAAAATTTATGGGGCCATTAAAAAAAAACAGGAATGCGGAAGAACAAGAAAGGGACGCTGGAAAAACGCTGAGAGGAGTGCGTCAGCTCCCCCTGGTGGCCAGAAAGTTTGCCTCTGTATGTGTATATGTGTATGTAATATGTCAAAATGTATGTAGTGTACTGTGATAAATGTCATATGTCTATATGTCATATGTTCAACTGCAGGGATTGTCTGCAAGTATGTGTACTGTAGTCCACTCTGAGTATTTTTAAAGCACTTTATGTTTCCTTGGCTTTACAACAGTTTCAGATTGTATAATTTTATTTATATTTATTTAGAGACTCATTCTAAATTGCGACTGCTGAGGGCAGCCCTCACTTGGGTCTTTCAGCCTCATTTGGGTCCTGGGCAGCATTGCATTCTGGGAAATGTAGTTTACAACAGGGCCTTTCGAAATCTCTACCATTGTGGGCCTGGCCTTCCCAAACTACAAGTAAGGTGGCTGTGATTAGTTACATCCACAGCACCTTCCTTATGGCATTGCTGGTGTGGATGGGGCCAAAGGAATGATTTTAAAACGATTTTATGTTTTCTTGGCCTTACCAAAGTTGCTTAACGGTTATAATGAAAATTAAAATGACATTGGGAGACATCCGAATATTACAGAACAGTTATGAAAAAAAAGTTGGTAAGTTTCAATTTCTAAACTCTTTTCCTGCATGTCCCAGAAATTACTTTGTATGCATAAATTTAACACATTTGATACAATTTCTGATTTTGATCAGAAATTATGAACAAGTCTAGGAGTTATACACTTCTTTTGGGGGAAATAATATAATTACAGTTCATTAGTTATTTGCAATTTGCAGGGCACAGAAAGGCCTGTAATTATTAGGACACAGAAGACCTTCAAACGTTTCTATGCAGCTGTAAAAGCTTTAGGTTCCACCAGATGCTACTCATAGATTTATAACCCATTTTGGAGTGATTATAAGTAGATGCATTTCTTCCCAACTTCTTACTTCCAAAGTGACTTTAACAGCAACACATAAAGTTCTTGCCCAGGAATAATCTCATGAAAGTTTCATTAAAAACTGTTTGTTACATGCAAAAGCTTTGACAAAGCCCTACAGTCTTTGTTCTTATCACATTTTATCTCTTGATTGTCATTACCCCACTATATTCACCCAGTGGGTTCAGTCTTTGGGGCTCAATAATACTGTGGCTCAGGTTTTGCTGTAGCTCTCCTGCCATGGTCAATAGCATCTTTAATTTGCCATCTGAGCAGGTCTAATTCCATTTTAGTGCTCAGTAGTATTTATTAGCATCTGGACACACAGTTCCGTCTGTTTCTGCCATGTGTCCTCTATGCAAATGAAGAGTCACTGAGCACAATTCCCACCGGGAAGTCATTTTCTACAGATCCCATTCATTTCAATGGGGATTCTCAAAGGAACTTCCAGATGGATTGTGCCCTTTATTTCCACTTCACTTTCTATTTAGTGTTTCCCTCCCCTGCTGTCTCCAATGTATGGGCTGTAAAGGAAACTAAAGGACTTGGCATTCATAAAGAGAAACAAGTAGAAAGACCCTTTCCTTGTATTTGAAGGCATTAACAAGGACTGACGTGACAGGTACAGCATAATTAAAGGTTATGTTGACGAGCTCAGCAACAGCCAAGTTTTTCTCCTCTTTTCAGTCCAAGAACCCTTTTAAATCCTTTGATCACCTGTTTTTATAGCTGTAACAAGTAATTTTTGCAGAAACACTATTAGAGGTTGTAAACTTTAACTATCCTCCCCCACATCTTCCTTTCTTTTGGGATCCTTGTTGTTGAATTGTTGTAATTAACCAAGCCTATGCACCTACAAAGGGGAGAGAAACAAATTTAATATTACTATAAAAATCACCATGGCACACTTGACAGTACAATCCTTAACAGCCCTCCAACCAAAGAGCACACCAAGGCTGACAACACAAGAGGAGTCATTATTGTAACTAAATTAGACCGTTTGTTTTCTCTCCCTCAAATCGAAATGTGTAGGAGCTGCTTTATTGCAAAACAGACATTAAAATTCCAGCAAGACCTCAGAGAGAAAGTAATTTCTATTTTATCAGTGCTGTAAAGCTGTCTTTATGTTCTGAAGCAGGAAATATTGCAAGGATATTTATAGCTTCAGCACCAAAGCCAGTTTGAATAGAAATGTTACTGCGGTCGGCAGAGTTGTCATGCTGCTCAGTGGAGCAGGGAATTTTAGTGAATTTGTGAATTACTGTTGCAATCTTGACAAGTCTTTCAGTGAAGCTGGCGTGTGACTGAAGCTCTTTTGTAGGGTTGGTTTAATGATGAAAGCATTGGATAGCTTTTAAGAGGAGACTGAAATTATTGAAATGCTATTGTGAAGATTATCAGTCATTAGCCAAGCACCTCCCTCCAAAGCCATGTGTTCTAAACCCTGGTGGTTCTGTCAGCCCAGATATCAAACTCTGTAAAGTACCTACGACAATCCTGTATTTAAATAGTGGTATAAATATAAACCCATTCTGAAAAACTGATGCATCTTTTTATACAATAAAGCCTTGTTCGTCAGTGGGAATATATATATATATATATATATATATATATATATATATATATATATATATATCAATCAGGCATGGTTTAGAACTCAAAAATAGGGAATCGAAAATCTAATGGGGGGGGATTTTTTTATTAGTAATAGAAATACTTACAAAAAAAATTCCAAAAATTCTAAAATGTAACGTAATTACTAACGAAATTCGTTAGTAGTTCTAAAATAGACAAAGCAGGGAAGCAGGACTGTCACTGTTTTAAGCACAGGCAAATCAAGGGGCAACATTTCCCTCGGTTTCCTTGCAGGGAGATATAATGCATTAATATATTATTAATAATATTATTATTAATATTATTAAAGGACAGGGTTTCTTTGCAGGGACATATAATGCATTAATATATTATTATTAATATTATTAAATAAAATAGTTGCCAATGCCCACCTCTGGTGCAGGCCTTGCTAATCTGTAGAGTTCTCCTCACTCCAGCTTTTTCCCATTCAGTTTTACCATAGCAGTCTAGGACCTCCTTTTGAACTCTATGGCTTTTCTTGATTCTGAACTCTTCCTTCTCCTCTCCGTGCTCTTTTCACTCCTGCTGCCCTTCTCTCAGCAGTTCTTATGTCCTTCTACTCTGTCCTTCTATCTAAACCCCCTTCCTGGGTGTTTAAATCGCTTTTTTCGTCAGTCCTCCAGCCCCTCTAGGAGTGCCGATATGGATCTCTCTATGGTTTCCGGCTCCTTTTTCACTTCCTAGAGGAGGCCTTTCACTCTAATTAGGCTCCAAGCATGGAAAGGCCCCGATTTGACTGTGAGTTATGTCTGCAAAGCTATTTTGGAGGGGGAAATTTTCCTGTTGGGTGGGCATCCGAAATAGTTACTAATCTAACAAAAATTTGGGCCCAGGGGGTCCACTTCCGGGATTGGCCCTGCGATGCATATAAACTTGAAAGTCCCATACATACGAATCCCTTCCGATTTCTTTTCATTTTCATAACTTTTTTCTCATGCCTAATATATATATATATATATTATATATATATATAATATAATAAATCACCCCGCTCTTCCTCTAGGCTCAAGGCAGCATACATGTTCTGTACCTAGTTTTATTCTAACAGTTATTTTACTAAGCGGAACAAAAGATTGATCCAGACAGAAAATGATTGGTCAAGGCCTCTTCTACACTGCCATATAAGATTAACCACTTTGAACTGGATTATATAGGAGTGTCGACTCATATAATCCAGTTCAAAGCAAAGAATGTAGATTATCTGATTTGATAATCTGGATTATATTCCAGTGTGGAAGGGGCCTAAGAGCTATTCAGAGTCAAACCTGTTGTGTCTGAATGGGTACTCTGGTTATTTCAAGTCTTCAGTCCAGCACTTTGTCCAATATACTACTACTTACTATATATTGCTCCAAAATCATGAGAAAACTTTTAATCATGCTTTAATTGTTCATACTTACATTCAACATTCTAGCATCCATCTCTTTCTTTATTGGCATTGTCTGTAAATTCTTATTCCACTTTTTTGTTTCTCCATGAGTGTATCTACTATACATAGTTAAACCAGTTCGATAACACTTTGATTATCATAGGTTCATTCTACAAAAACTGGAATTTGCAACTTGAGTGTTCTTGGTCTAGGGGCCACAAGTTTGAGTAACACTATTCTAGTCTGCTGCTCAGTGACTGGCAGTCAGTTATACGAAATTGCTACAAATGTAAAATACAGATATATTAGATATAATTAGGAAAATAGAACAGTTTTATATACCACACCCTTCCAGCTTCATAGTGTTATCTCTGACTACCATACAAGGTTTGATGCTAGGAAACATTTCCAGCTTTTGCAGCTGAGATCCTTGTTTTGAAAAGAAGTGCTGTTATTTGAAATTCTGAGCTACTGCCTTTCTGTGTGTTTGACCAAGACAACAAAATTAGCATCCTAAATGTCAGGATCTAACAAAAAGAAAATGACATGAATAGGTCTTGTATTTAAACTAGAACCATTTCCCTTTATGAGTTTAGGCAGGTATGCCCAGCCTCAGGCTTTTCTCAATGTCAGGATGAAGATCAGGTATCCTTTAGGACAAGGAGACCTCACCACTTTTCTAGACAATTGGTTCTATTGCTGAACTGCTCTCAGTGTTAAGAAGTTCTTTATAAGTTCAGTTAAAATATACTTTCCTGTAACTTAAAACAAATAGAGCTATTTCTACCCTTTGAGAAAGCAAAGCACTGAATAAATCAGCACCCTCTTCTTTGTAGCAACTCCTGAGATATTTTAAAAGTGCAAACATGTCCCTCCTCAATCTTCTCTTCAACGAATATAACAAGCTGAACTCCTTCAACCCCTCCTCATATATACAAATTGAACACAGTAGTCCATATTAGTCTTGGCCACCACAGAATGTGATGGGACCAGCTTGAGTTGGAAGCTGTGCTTCTGTTGAGGACTCAGGCACCTTCTACACTGTCCTTATATCCCAGCATCTGTCCCAGGTTATTTGCTTTGAACTGGATTATATTACTCTCCACTGCCAGATAATCTGGGATAAGCAGTTAATCTGGGATCAGATCCTGGGATATAGGGCAGTGTAGATCCAGCCTAAAATAGCATTTGCTTTCTTTGTTGCAGCATCACATTGCTGGCTCATATATAGAATGTATTCATACATTTCCATTTTTGTTGGCCTTAGATACACACATTTTCTCACCACATTTGGATAATAGGAGTTATTTTATCTTCCATTTTTTAGTCTACAGTTTTCTATCTCTCACCATGTTTGAAAAGCACATGCTATGCATGATATGGTTCTCAGCATAAGACGCCATGATATGTTATGAAAACCTTTAATATTTTAAAATAAAGGTATATGTCTCTCTATATCCTTACTACAACCTGTGGAGGTGTAGAAAAAGCTGTTTCACACCTTCATTTGTAAGTATTGTTATTCTGTTTGTGATATATACTATTACTTCTAATATTCAATAGATAAAACCCTGCTTCTAAGAAAATATACCCAGATTGTTGTAAATTTTTTATGTCCATTCACTTCCTGTAAAATGTACTGACTGACTAATTTAGTAATTTGATTTTTGAACCAGCTGGATGAAGTTGCTAGAGCATCAGACAATATATGCATGTTATTTGTGCACAAAAGATAATTATATATTTTTTAAAGATTTTTTGTTACTTAGGCAACTTAACATTTAGCTACTGTAATACTTTTCCCCCCCGGCATTACTGCGCAAACGAAGATTCTTTAGGAAGGACTCATCCCACGCTTCTTACAAGCGCGTTGATGACTGCAATACACTGTAATGCACATTTGCATTTAATCTTATAGGTTTCCTATGGCCTTTTGTACAATGTTTCAAGTGCATGTCCTTTATTGAAAGATTCACATTTTTTTGGATTAGGAGCAAGTAGATAAATCACAATGAGAATATAATTTATTTTCTCCATTTATACCAGTAGTGGAAGAGTAGTTTGTCTCCCATTCTTTTCCATTCAGCTGCTTATTTTAACACGTATGCTAACAATAAATAGACAAACTCTGACTCTCACCACCTTATCAGACTGGGGAGCCCCACTCCCCTTGCCACTTTTCCAGCAAGAGTGGCAAAAGGTCATCTATTACATTCAGGGTTAGGATTGTATTGCTTTCCTTCTCGGTCCTTGATTGCTATAGTTTCCTTGGATTTCACTTGAATTGTCTTTTCCCCCAAATGCCTGATTCTGGTTGGATAATTGCCTGGTATTTCCAATATCCTAGTAAGAAATTGATCATACCTCACTCCAGCTATTTCCTAGTTTCATAGAAAAATCTATCTGGTATAATTCCAGTACATGCTAAAAAAAAACCACTCACAGATAAACAATATACCTTTGGCCGATAGAATGTAAAAAGGTCCACAGATAACAGGATGATGTTGATCAAGTTTTTTTAAAAAAAAATTAAAGACAGATTTAATACTAAAAATCCCACAAAACTCTAAGATGCAGATCACAGAAATAATGGGACTTTCAGCTGAAAAAATGATTCCAGCATGATGTGCCGTCCAAAAGAAAACAGTATACTTGATAAGCAACTGATCGGTGCTAATAGCATTATAGCAAAGCTAATTAACAAGTATGCATCATTTTAGATATATGAGGCATTATCACACAAACCTACTACTCCATTACAGTCACATTATCATTAACAGCAGATCCATACTGAGTTGACTTTTGCGCATTTGCAATCCACACATTCTCATAACACTGCCTCCCCACACTGCTGCTGTTCTTTAATTTTCTTTAACTTCTATCACAGCTGCACAATTCCAGCATTTGAAAACGAAAAACTCTTCAAATATAAATGTAAAATATTGAACAAAAGAACAAGTGATAGGAATTCATTCAGTTGCTTCTGACTCTTCGTGACCTCATGGACCATCCCATGCCAGAGCTCCCTGTCGCCTGTCAACTCCCCCAGCTCCTTCAGAGTCGAGCCAGTCAGTTCAAGGATGTCATCCACCCATCTTGTCCTTGGCCGGCCCCTCTTCCTTTTTCCTTCCATTTCCTCCAGCATCATTGTCTTCTTTAAGCTTTCCTTTCTTTTCATGATGTGGCCAAAGAACTTCATCTTTGCCTCTACTATCCTTCCCTCCAGTGAGCAGTTGGGCTTTATTTCCTGAAGTATGGACTGGTTGGATCTTCTTGCGGTCCAAGGCACTCTCAGAACTTTCCTCCAACACCACAGCTGAAAAGCATCTATCTTCCTTCACTCAGCATTCCCTAAGGTCCAGCTCTCACATCCGTAGGTGACTACGGGGAATATCGTTGCTTTGACTATGCAGATCTTTGTTGCCAGTGTGATGTCTCTACTCTTCACTATTTTATCGAGATTGGACATTGCTCTCCTCCCAAGAAGGAAGCGTCTTCTGATTTCCTGGCTGCAGTCTGCATCTGCAGTAATCTTTGCACCTAGAAAAACAAAGTCTGTCACTGCCTCCACATTTTCTCCCTCTATTTGCCAGTTACCAATCAATCTGGTTGCCATAATCTTTGTTTTTTTATGTTTAACTGCTCCTCAGCTCCTCCTTGCTTTCAGCCATCAAAGTGGTATCATCTGCATATCTAAGGTTGTTAATGTTTCTTCCAGCAGTTTTAACCCCAGCCATGCATTTATCAAGCCCCGCACATTGCATGTGTTCTGCATACAAGTTGATAGGTTGGGTGAGAGTATACAACCCTGTTGTATGCCTTTCCCAATCTTGACCCAGTCTGTTGTTCCATGGTCAGTTCTTACTGTTGCTACTTGGTCATTATACAGATTCCTCAGGAGAGAGACAAGGTGATTTGGTATGCCCATACCACCAAGAACTTGGCACTATTTATTATGATCCACACAGTCAAAAGCTTTAGAATAGTCAATGAAGCAGAAATATATGTTTTTCTGAAACCCCCTGCCTTTCTCCATTATCCAGCAGATATTGGCAATTTGGTCTCTTGTTCCTCTGCCTTTTCTAAACCTAGCTTGTACATCTGGCAACTCTCTCTCCATGTATTGCTGGATTCTTCCTTGCAGGATCTTGAGCATTACCTTACTAGCATGAGAAATAAGAGGCACTGTACGAAAGTTTGAGCATTCTTTAGCATTTCTGTTTTTTGGTATGGAGATATAAGTTGATTTCCCCCCAGTCTGATGGCCATTCTTGTGTTTTCCATATTTGCTGGCATATGGGCATGCATCACCTTGACAGCATCATCTTTCAAGATTTTGAACAGATCAGCTGGGATCCTGTCGTCTCCTGCTGCCTTGTTGTTAGCAATGCTTCTTGAGGCCCATCCAACCTCACTCCTCAGGATGTCTGGTTCTAATTCGCCCACCATACTGTCAAAACTACCCTCCATATTATTATCCTTCCTATACAGATCTTCTCTTGATCTCTTCAGTTCTGTTAGGCCCCTGCCATCTTTGTTTTTGGCCATGCCCATTTTTGCCTGAAATTTACCTCCAATGTTTCTAATTTTCTGGAAGAGGTCTCTTGTCCTTCCTATTCTGTTGTCTTCTTCCGCTTCCATGCATTGCTTGTTTAAAAATAGTTCCTTATCTCTTCTGGCTAACCTGGAATTGTGCATTTAACTTGGCATATCTCTCCTTATCACTGTTTCTTTTTGCTTCCCTCCTTTCTTGGGCTACTTCCAGTGTCTCAGCAGACAACCATTATACCTTCTTGGTTTTCTTTTTCTTTGGGACATACTTTGTTGCCACCTCCTGAACAATGTCGCTGACTTCTGTCCATAGTTCTTCTAGGAATCTATTTATTAAATCGAGTCCCTTAAATCTGTTCTTCACCTCCACTGCATATTCGCTAGGAATGTCAGGGATTGAGAGCTATTCTGTTAATAGGTAAAAATAGGAGAATCACAAGGAGGAGGCACATCAGAAGCTAGATGTGCAGGGCGTTATATGATAGATACCAGCAGCGATGCCAGTTTGCCCATCTTGCATGATAACGTCCTTAATCTGGTCGCTAGGATCTGTAGAACTTCTCTTTAAAATATACAAGTCACAATCTGCTTTGTCATGAATTATCTGATTTTTGTTTCGGTTTGGTTTGCTTCTCTTCTAAAGTAGGGCTTAGACTTGGCGGTCTCCGATTCTTACCATTGTGATTATATTACAGAAACACATAAAAGGCAATGTTTATATTTACATGCATGCAAAAGGTAGTAAGTGCATTTACATTTACATTATTTCTTTCTTCAAAATGACAAAGCATTTTACAAAACTATTGTGAATATTTATGTCACCATTATGAAATTGTATCAGAACTAAGCAGTTTTCTCTTAATTATCCATCTCTCTCTCTCTCTCTCTCCGTCTGTCTGTCTGATAAAAGTGAAAATATCTATCTATTTTCTAAGTTGACTCCCTCTTCCACATAGACCTGTGAACCCTGCTAACAAAGAACCTGGATCAAACTTGGCACATCAACGACCCCCCCCCCCCCCAAAAAATCACCAATATAAAATACTGGGGAGATTTGAAGGGACTTGACCCAACATGATGGGAGTTGCAGTCCTTCCATACCCAGAAAACACTGTTATCTTCACTGAAAATAGATCTGCACCAAACCTAGCACACAGACACACACCCAAGTAACCCCAGAAAATACTGGAGGGAATTGACCTTGGATGTTAATTCATTCACATGCAAAGAGCACTGTGAACCCAACCAATGATGGATCTGGACCAAACATATCACACATGCAAACATGACCAACATTGAATAGTGGCAGAGTTTAGGGGGGAGTTGACTCATAATGGTGGGAGTTATCATTCACCCACAATCAAAGATTACTGTGAACCCAATCAACAATGGATCTGGACCACACTTGCCACACAAGTGTCAGGAATGTCTTGAGAAATTGCAAGTTGCTTCTGGTGTGAGAGAATTGGCCATCTGCAAGGACATTGCACAGGGGCATACCAACATGACCAACATGACCAACTTTGAATACTGGTGGGGTTTGTGGGGAAAATTTACCTTCAATGTTGGAAGTTATAGTTATAGATCACCAACATCCTTATGCATTTTCTAAATGGGAGCATTTATAAAATACAAAAGCAAACAATGACTATTTCTTACAAATAGCACTACAATAGGCCTAACTTGGGCATCGCTGGGTACCTAAGCTATCACCATCCATTGGAATTATCCACCTTCATTCAGTGCAGCTTTCTTCCACAAGATTCAGCTGAGCTGACTACAAATGTCATCCTTTGCAAAATGCCATAGTTATAGAAGTGTGGCCATGGGGCATCTATACAACACAATGGATAACAAACTGCACAGATATTGTCTTTATGTCTTCTGATGCCCCCCACCCCCGCTCCCCAAATCTTTTTAACCAAAGCAGCACTTCTTCCTTACATACCAATTTCTAATTTCTGTTGAGGATGATAAGGGACTCACCCAGCTCTTTTACAGTACCTAAACATGCTGTGATATGCATCTATAGGGATTTCCCTTGCCCATTTGTATTATAATGCATCCAGGTACAAGCTAAGATGCATTCCTCATCCACTCTCCCCTTCAACAATACAGAAAAAAATGTCCAACCTGGACAACTGTAGAAGTAAACGGTGATGACATGACTCAGTCTTACACAACCATCATTCATGATAAGGAATTCATTAAATTTCTCAACCCCCCAAACAAACAAACAAACAGATGCAATCCCTTCATTTTTCCAGGGAAGTGTCAATAGCAATACTTTTATTAGGTATGATTAGCTGATCATGCATAATAAAAATGACAAAATTAACCATAAAAAATAAGCTAAATTACAAAATCATAAATGTGACCACCAAAACAACCACTGGAAGAATAGGAAAAATTGGCATATATGAGACGTATCCCATCTATTCTGCTGAAGACAATGTTCGGATGTTCACTCAAAGCTTCTGAGTGAACAAGGATTTTCAGCACAATTAAGGATTTTCTAAGTCACTTCACTATTAATAAGAACATTTAATTTACTCATTCATTTACAATGATTTATATCTCAATTTTCTCCCAAAAAGGAAATAAAAACAGCTTACAACATAAATTAAAGCAAGACATCTTTAGGTGACACAAAAGTTTTAAAAGCATTAAACGATCAATCCAATTAAATTAATACATTTATGTTGCTTTGTTTTCAATTAATGTATTACATAAAAAGCATACCCATTTCAAAAGCCTTCCGCTACAAGCCGTTAAAAGTTAAAGGTCTCTTTAAATAAGAATGTCTTCGGCCCCATCTACACTGCCATATAATCCAGTTTCTGAACAAAGATTAACTGCTTTGAACTGGATTATATGGCAGTGTAGATTCATATAATCCAGTTTAAAGCAGTTAATCTGCATTCTGACACTGAATTATATGGCAATGTAGATCTAGCCTTTGCCTGTAGGCAAAAAGGAGCAAAGATCCATCCTATCTTCATACCAGGAGGAACTATCAATAAACCAGTCCACTGTGCCTTTGGGCCCTTCCAGACCAGCCCTATATCCCAGGATCTGATCCCAGGTTTTCTGTTTATCCCAGATTATCTGGCAGTGGGGACTCATATAATCCAGTTTAAAGCAGAAAACCTAGAATCGAATCCTGGGATATAGGGCCTGTTTGGAAGGGTCTTGCATCAGAAAGTAGTGAGACAAAGATAAACTCTTCCTCTGAAAATGGTAAACCAGAGCAGGGTTATATTTGGAAATGTGGATTTTTGATAATCTGGATATAAATTGTATATACATGCAACAATATTCCATAGTACTGATGTTAAAGATGAAGTCCTTGCTCATCAAAAGTTTCATGTCTAACCAGAATATGTATAGACCTTTGAATCAAGACAATAATCCCATCTACTAGTTATATAGTCTTCCAGTTGCACAAAGACATGAGAAAGAGAGTAAGCTGAACTTCCAAGGGATAATTGACTGGGCACTTTGTGAAGAAAATGCGGGTCTAAGGGTGCATCTGCACTGTATAATGATTGTCAGTTTGACACTACTTTAACTGCCATGGCTCAATGTTATGAAATCATAGGAGTGGTGGGTTTACAAAGTCTTAACCTTCTCTACTAGAGTACTGGTCCTTCACCAAATTAAAAATCTTAGAATTTCATAGCACTGAGCCATGGCAGTTAAAGTGATATCAAATTGCATTAATTCTACAGTGTAGATGCACCCTAACTATGTACCTCTTGGCACCCTTTCCCTCCCCCCATCAGCTGGCAGAAAGGGTGGCAACATGCATTGCCCTGCCACCCTTTCCGCCATCACATGGCCAAACGGGGAGGAGAAAGCACCACTTTGGGAGGAATGGGGGGGGTCTATCATGCATCGTGTGATGGCGCACAGTAGGCCCTGTCCTTGTCACACATAAATGTGGCAAAAAGGGGCAAAAATGCTTCATGTGAAAAGCTCCAAAGACTATGGTCTAAACCAGTGGTTCCCAACATTTGGATCTCCAAATGTTTTGGACTTCGCCTCCCAGAAATCCCAGCCAGCTTACCAGTTGTTAGGAACTGTGAGAGCTGAAGTCCGAAACACCTGGAGGCCCGAATGTTGGGAACCACTGGTCCTAGTTAGGGCTCTTAAATTATTGTATTAAACACGATTGTAAAGGGCTAATAATTAGAAGTAAATTCATGTGAAAGTAAAAGAGTAGCCAAAAAAGAAGGGTGAAAGGGAACCCTTTTGGAATTAAAATCAATTAGCATATATCCAAAGAGATTTGTCTGGCTGTAGAAATCTCTGTTGTTGTATCATCCACCATAAGCCAATAATACTAAGGTACTGAACAATTGCTTGGATTGGGGAAAATCCTCTGCTGTGCCACATTTTTAAAAAGTAGTGATGCCTAGAAACTGGAAATTAAGAGAGGCAATGTAAAATGTAGAAAGGGGATGGCTGACTGCTCAAGATTCATACATTCCATAACACAAATGAGGTTTGAAAAAAATGGGAGACTAGCTACGAGTAAAATTAGACTTGTCAATTCTGTAATAAATAACAAACCTGACAGTAGTTTCTAGCCCATAGGCTTGAGTGGCTGGGAGGAGGAAGCCTTGACTGAATTTTGGATGTCAGTTCCTGACATCTCCCTAGTCTTCTGAGGATGACATGGTGACCCTGTAGGATTTTCCTCACTGTATGGTTGTACAAGAGGCTTTTGATGGATAGCATATCCCAAAGCTAGAAACTTTGCTATCATCTGCTTTTATGGGAGCATAGTCCTTAACTTAAGAAACAAAGTAATGTAAAGAAGATTGGTCTACATCTGTTTATATGTTCACATGTGCAAATGAAATAGTCTTATTCATCTCCCTGCTGAACTCTGAGATGTTCTGTTTCTAGGTTGTCCTGGAAGAGCAACATTTATCTGAGGAAATCAGATCTACAGCTCACTATTCATCTTCCCTTCCTCTTTAACACATATGTCTTAATAAAAAGACAAGAGTTGTGACTTCTAATTTACTTACCTGGCATTTTCTTACCAGCCATCCTCACTGATTGATTCATGTGAGATAGATTTATCAGAAGTACATTCATCCATAGATACTCAAGAAAACTGCAGCATGGACAACTTGAAGGATGTGTCTGCTACATTACACATATATTTTCCCTTTACTTGAGATGAAAGCCCTGTCCTATTCCGGTGCCGGTGCCCCCCAGATTCAGTGTTCCTCTTTGTTGAATTAGGTAACACATAGAGTTCAGTGAGAGTCTGGGTGGTAATTTAGCCAGTTCTTTTCCCCATCGCTTCCATGTAACCGTGTCTTTCTACACTAAACTAGTGACAGAACAATCATTGGCAGAGGAATACATTATTGTTTCCTCAACCATGCTATTCTGTTCTCATCTCTCAACTGCCTTTGGTCCTTTGCCTTGGACTTGCGACCTCAGCACACCTACCTTAAACAGTGCCCTAGGACACTTCTACCCTTACTTGGGGATGGAGCCCCATGATGGCCATCACACAACTGTATGTGACTTCTTGGCTGAAGCTCTCTCCCCAGAGTGAGGTAAAAGCATCATTGGAGGCCTCACTCTCAACATAGGAGACTTCCCGTGTTGTGTTGGCTCCAATGGAGCCAGCTCAGATCATTGGCGCTCAGGCGACTCTTCCCCCATGTGATGGGGAAAGCATGGCAGAGAGGGAGCTGCACATGGGGCAACAGCTCCCATGGTATATTGTCAGTTTGCTTTGTATTATATTATATTTTTTAATTTGCATTTTAACTGGACCACTTACTTTGCAATTCTCTTTTATAGTTTTGTGGTTTGCTATTCCTCCTTCCTTCTATTTGTGTATATGTGCACATACACTTTTTAGATTGCATGCCTCTGGCAGTAACCATTGCTTTTGCTTGTTTCATTGTAAAGTGACATGCCAAATAATAAATCAATCAATCAAGGTTAGAACATTGGTTCAGTTTTTTTGTTGGTTTTGCTCAGACATACTCAGATTAGATAGCGATGAGATACAATGGAGTGCCAGTTTAGATATGTGGTTAAAGTACTTGGGAATATCTGCTCAACTCTATCTTGAGCCATGCAATATGTGGCTGACTTTCAGTCAATAACTCTTTCTCAAACTGGTATGCACTATGCATCACAGGGTTAAAAAGATACATTAACAAAAAGGGTAGCCATTTACACTGTCTCAAATTCACTAGGTCTAGATGGTAATGTAAATAATAAAAACATGACCACCACCATAAACTCTATGACACTACCAAGGGATAATCGGTAGCTCTCAAGGCCAGGGGCGCTTATGATCTGGCAGCCTTCTCTAAAGCAGCAAATCATAACCTATAAATGATCATGAAGGAATTGTGCCAAAGAAGGCCAGCAGATGAACTGAACAAATGCTTTCTAGCCAAATGAAGCTCCTGTTATTGATTCTATTTCAGAAATTTCAACATGAATCAAGTGGAATTACTCTTCTAGCACAACCATCTGTGATAAAGCTCCATCTACTTGTAATCTGTCACTTTCCTTACAGCCCAAGAGTAAGCTAGACTTTTACAATTTGAGGTTATTCTCTTTGGGGATAGGTTGTTTTTCTATCCCCTGAAAGAGCTTACTCATGAGAAGATTATTTATCTGTATAGATGGGGGTGGGGAGGGGAGGGGAGTGGTATTTTATCTTCTCAGCTGAAATAAACAAATGCATCCATGTGAGGGAAAGAGATGTTCAATTTTTCAGAATTTCGTCGAAGTGAGACTTGCAGTAAAACTCTGGGTATATCTACACAGGAGCCTATTCCTCTATGTTTGCGCTGAACAGAAATTAATTGTTATTTTAAAAAACCTTCAGGTGTTGGCACTAATCTTTTTCAAATGGACCAGAAACCTTGTTTTTCTTAAGTATTTTCTGTATCTGTTATTTTGAAAGAATCTAGAATATGCCATGCTTCCCCAAAATTTACTCTCTAACACATACCTCCTAGGAAAGGGCTTATTAGTAATAATGGATTCCCATCTTTCCTTTCTCTCTTTAGAACGGTTGTTGTTGCTGTTACTGAATGAACTTACAGAGATTCAAAAATGAAGGTGGCATGGTCTGCACCTTTTTCAGTTAAAAAAAGGAAAGGTTTATTTCCTAATAAGGAATGGAATAGTGACTAACAAAGGAAATTTATAGCACCCAGGTACATCATGACCATTTCCATGCAATTCATAAATGCAGACAGTTGACTACATCAGATGTAGAATTGCCATCAGTCATAAATGTTTCAGTACAGATGTGAAAATTAGAAATGTAAATTTCCATGATATATTGTGTGTGGGGCGGGGGGAGTGATCTTCCTCATATGAAATGATGGTAGCAAGGAAGCCAAACCCTGGTCGGCCTGGAAAAATAGCAACAACACTAGATACATCTTCTCTGAGCTTTTTGCCAATCCCAGGAAGAGTTAATGCAAACTTATCCTTCCTTATCTAGTTGTTTTCAGAGTAGAATTAGAACAGATGCAAAGTATTATAGTAGATACTAAACATTGCTACCATTGCTGTACTCACTCAATTAATGTCCAGATTCAAATATTATTTTATTACGGCTCATTCTAACACATGAGGAACTTTACAACTATGCATGACTAACATGCAAAATACTCAATTCCAGCTTCCAGTCCTAATTATTTTACCCTTCATTGGCTCAGAGGGATAGTTTCATTTCAGAAAGTGTAGTAGCTGAAACTATATTTTTATATTAAAAATTTCCATAGAAATTCCACATGATAGTTTTAAAGTTCTGATTGGTGGCACAAGATGCCTTTTATGAGCTAATATGCATCCAGTAGCTTTCATCTGTGATTTCCGCTGCTGTAAACTGATGGAGTTTTGTGCACCATATAATTCTGATGGTGATGTAGCCTCAATTCTAATGATAACAACCAGTTATAAAATAGCCAGACCTGAATAATATGTTATTTTTATAAATACTGTCTCATAGTCTTTTGCATTTTAATGCAGTTTGGTCATTTTGATACTTAATGTACTGACAGTTAAATAATGATTTAATTCATTAGTTGCTTCAAAAATCATTTATGTTATTTGCCACCAAGTAGGTATATCAAGATAAAACGTTTTCTGTAACAGTATTAAAAGTTGACATAAGAGGAAAATTGCCAAGTTTTTGCTTTCACAGCCCAGAATAAAAAGATGGAGAATTAACTAACTAACTAACTAACTAACTAACTAACTTTAGGTGCTCTGGGTGACTTACACAATTAAAATAAACAGGTTACACAGTCACCACTTGTTACTAACAATCACAGGCTCTTCTGAAAAGTCATGTGCCCCTAAAAATGTATGTAGATCAGGAGTGGCTCTTTGGTCTGGCAGTAGGGAGTTCCACAAGATTGAGGCTACAATGGAGAAGGATCTCTGTCTTGTGGACTCCAAACGAACCTCTCTAGGGCCAGGGACAACTGTCTTATGAGTTATCAAGGGCCACAGTTTTATTAGTATTAAAGGTGATATTTTTATTTGATCAAATAAATGTCTGTTCCTGATCACCCTTCCAACTAATCATGAGCCCAGACATGAAGTGAGCATGCAGTTCTCCATTCTTGCCCTAATATTCCTACTGAGAAGAAAGAATTTGCTTCAACATTCCTGTCTCAAAGCCAAGAGTACAATAGAGTCAGAGGTTTATAATGGGAAAACTGTAATGATTTTGACATTTGGTTCCCTACTTGTTATCAATCAAAGATTAAATAAAATACATTGAGATGCTTAGAAGGGCAGATGAAGACAACCATTTTGCCAGAAGTAAACACAATATAACTAGGCAACTCAGCCAGAACAACATGAATATTGTGTTTTCAAATATAGCTTATCTATATAAATAAAAAAAATAATGTTTGTTTGTGGGATTAACATAACTCAAAACCACTGAATGAATTGACACCAAATTTGGCCACAAGACACCTATCAGGCCAACGAGTGACCATCACTCAAAAATTTGATTTTATCATTTGGGAGTTGTAGTTGCTGGAATTTATAGTCCACCTACAATCAAAGAGCATTCTTAACTCCACCAATGATGGAATTGAACCAAACGTGACACACAGGACTCCTGTGACCAAGAGAAAACACTAGAAGGTTTTGGTGGGCATTGACGTTGAGTTTGGGAGTTGTAGCTCACCTACATCCAGAGAGCATTCTGAACCCCAACAATGACAGAATTGGGGCAAACTTCCCACACAGAACCCCCATGACCAACAGAAAATACTTAAGGCCATCCAGTCAACAGGGCAAGAAAACGTAATCAAAGCCCTCTTGACAAAGAGCCAGCCAGCCATAGATACAGATAGATATATATGATTCACAGACACAGATATAGCATCATAGATTTGAAAGGGACCTCTAAAGAAGGACAAGTATATGTTGCATGTTCCAGAGTAGGCAAACCAGACAATCTCCACATCAACACTGACAAAGAAACAGCAATAAATACTGATTTGCACACAAGCATAAAGAAAATGCATATATTAGAAACCAACCCTTTTCATTACTTTATCCAGATCACCAGACTGGGCCACAGCAACGCGTGACAAGGGAGAGCTAGTGTATAATAAAAAAGAAGTACCAGATAAGGAGCAGTAAAGACATTAGGCTATTGTAGGCCTCCTAAAACATCTCAGGTTGGTGCCCTGGAGATTTCTTCCCTTATTGGATAAGTAAACATATAAACAATGCTTTGCAATCTACATAATCAACGAGAAGCTGGTTGATCAGGGCCAGTCAGTTGTCAAATAATAAATAATAAAACTTTATTTATACCCCATTGCCATCTCACATAGGGACTCAAGGTGGCTCACAAAGTAGCACACAATAATAAAAAAAGAAAGATTGCCAAACATAAAACACATAATACATAAAATAAAATACATCAACATAAAAACAATAATACATTACATAAACTGGGTATATACATTAGATAAAACACCCTCTATTAAAATAGAATCAGTTAAAATATCCATGTAATCAATATAGCAACCCAGCTGAATTCACAGAATGTAGACCTACAGTGCTAAATGATTGGGAATCAGTTCTGGTCACTGTCTAAACATTATCAAATGCCTACTAGAAAAACCAAGTTTTTAACTCTTACCTATAGTATTATAGTGTAGGGGATTGTCTAAGTTAATCCAGAGCCGGGGGGCACCACTGAGAAGACCCTGCCCTTTGTCCCCATCAACCGCATTAAAGACAGAGGTGGGGCCAAGAGAAGGGCCTCCCCGGCAGATCTTAGAGCCTGCACTGCAGTCACAAAGATAGGCTAGACCCGAACCATGTAGGGCTTTATAGGTGATAACCTGCACTTTGATTTGGGGCTGGAAACTTATCGGCAGGCAGTAGAGCCGCTTCAATATGGGCATGGTATGCTCCCTATCAAAGAACACATAGATGCTGTTGACTCCTTGCAGCCTCTAGAATGGGTGAGAATAACTTTTCTTACACTGTTTTAATTAAATACCAGTATAATGTTAATGTACTTTCCCAACAGATAGAGTTTATTTTATATAATGACAGCTATTCTGAATTAATACAATGCTCAGTTAAACTTAAAAGCAATTCTATGTTGTGCAATGTATGCAATAGGCATGGGAAAAATGAAACGGAAATTAAATGGATTCGTTAGAGATTCGTATGTAATGGGACTTTTGATGTTTTACGTATCGCTGTCGCGAACCAGGAAGTAGACTTTCTTTTACGGCACTTCGGGGCGCCATTTTTGTATCTGGGTCGTAAAGCATTCGTATGGTTTCTTTGCCCTTAGTAAGCGTGTTTTGTCATTGGCTGATGGATACCAGGTGGACATACCCTCCCCTTCACTCCACCTTTCCTTTAGCCAATCAGAGGCAAAGAAACATGGATGGGGTGAGCGAGGCCTCCTCCTCCTCTCTCGCCAATGACAGGCCTGCGAGAGGAGGAGAGAAAGCCCCCCGGGCTGCTTCCAAAGCGCGCTTTGGAAGCAGATCAGGGCCTTGATTCGGAGTAATTTCCTCCTGTTTCCCAGGCTGTCCCTCAGAAGCGGAGGGAGAGCCTGGGAAACAGGAGGAAATTCCTCCGATTGAGGCCCCTTTCAGCTAAAATATAAAGCCGACCCAGGCTTGGGTCGGTTTATATTTTAGCGGGAAAGGTGCCCGCTCACCCCTCGCCTCTCACAAGCCTCGCTCCATGGATCGAGGCTAGAGAGAGGCAGAGAGGCGCGCGGGTCCCCTTTCCCACTAAAATATAAGCCGGCCCAAGCCTGGGTCGAAATATTTTGCTGGAAAGGGGCCCGCTCTGCCTCTCTCTAGCCTCGATCCATGGATCGAGGCCAGAGAGTGGCAGAGAGGTGCGTGGGGCCCCTTTCCAGCTAAAATATAAGCCGGCCCAGGCTTGGGCCGGCTTATATTTTAGTGGAAAGGTGCCCTCGCTCACCCCCTTGCCTCTCTCTAGCCTCGATCCATGGATCGAGGCTAGAGAGAGGCAGAGAAGCGGGGCCCCTTTCCCACTAAAATATAAGCCGACCCAAGCCTGGATCGAGGCTAGAGAGTGGCAGAGAGGCGTGGGGCCCCTTTCCAGCTAAAATATAAGCCGACCCAGGCTTGGGCCGGCTTATATTTTAGTGGGAAAGGGCCTCCTGCTTTCTCTCTCTGCCTCGATCCATGGATCGAGGCCAGAGAGAGGCGAGGGGTGAGCGAGGCGCCGGCGGCGTGGGGGGAAAGAGGGGCGAAGAAGAGAAAAGAAGGGATGGGGAACCAAAGAGCAAAGGAAGGAATGAAAGAAGAGGGTAGAGAAGGAAGAAAGGAGGAAAGGGGAAATAATAAGGGGGAGAATCGTACTTCACTTTCACAATTGTCCTGAGAGCTAGTAGCTACTACCTCTTATATTTAGTGTTTTTAATATGTTTTAACTGCTTTGATGTTTAATGTGTTTTAACTGTTTAATCTGTTTTATTACTCACGGTGTTTATGCTTCTTCTGTAAACCTCTCTGAGCTCCGGAGTGAGCGGTATACTAAATCGAAGTTAATAAATAAATAAATAAATAATATTTATGTTATACATCTACAGCTCCACTTAATTGCACTGCAGAGGTGAAGGGGAATGTTCCCTTGATTTTTAACTGTTTCCCTGCTTTTCCTACTATAGAACCACTTTAGAATTTCGTTAGGATTTAAGTGACATTTAGCACTTTTTGCAAATTTTTTTGTAAGTCTTTAATATACTAATCAAAAAAATAATCCCCCCCCCATTTGATTTTAGAATTGCGATTTTAGGATTCTAACCCAAGCCTAGTATGCAATATGTAATGTAATCCTGAAATGATCCCAAATACTGAGAAGTATATAAATCTCTGTATAAGATGTATTAATGCCCCCAACAGATGAATTATGAGTGATGTCTCAATATGGTATAAGTGATTGCCCATACGACAGCAATGTTCTATAATTTCTATGTGTCACTATAGAAAAAATACAAAAAGAGGTAATATGCACAACAAGCCTAAATCACTTAACATCAATAAAATTAAGATACTTAGACTGTATAACAAATTAATATACAGTACCTAGACTGGAAATGTGATGTGGTGAAACTTCACTGGGAATGTCTAATTGCATGACCTAATTGTTATGCAAACATCAAACACTGATAGCTCTCCAACCCCTTTTCACCCTAGCATTTCCCATGTATGGAGAGAAACTCTACAGTTTCTACAGAAATGGTATATCAATTGTATGCAGTAATTAGAAGACACAAGTTCACTTGAATGCAGTTCTGAATAAAACGGGTTACATGAAAACTTAGATGTATTGAACTGAACTTCATTGCCCCATTCTCCCAAAGCAACTTCTAAAATTCCTATCTCTATTGTGAGCGAATAGAGTCCTTCCATCATCAAAAGGTAATTTGCACCCCCTTTCAATATTCTCTCTCTCTCTCTCTCTCTCTCTCTCTCTCTCTCTCTCTCTCTCTCTCAATATCCAACAAATGTTCAGTGACTTTCATGTTTAGGTTCCTATTAATCAACCCATCTGATGGTCAGAAAGAACATGTTTTGTTACAGTAGTACCTCTCTCTCCTGCACTGTATTATTTTCTGAGCATCTTTGGCAAGTCAGAAAGAATACACAAAGGACTATATTTCTGCCAACTGCAAATGAGATGCAGTAGCTTTGTAAGCTGGGATGGTTTATCCTTAATTGGAATTTGTATGTACTGTATTTATCACTCCCCCAATCTATAAATAAGTCTTGTGGTTTGGCAATTACTGATGTCTGCTGTCATTTCTCAAGGCTGGGCTTTTGATGAAGCACTCAGTGTTGTAGGCTAATATTTCTCATTCCTATCAGTCCCTAATTCTATTTCTGTATGGAAATATAGGCATAGCTTTATGCAGGAAGATATTTCTTATTTGCCTCCTAGAGAAATAAAAGGCTGGAGAAGGGAAATGATTGAGGGCATTTCCCTTCTCATCTCAGTTTTCTTGAGGGGAAAAGTTCCATGAGGCAAACCCTTTCCTGAGGAATTTACTAAATAAAGAGAGCAGTCTCCTTGGTTTATTCCCATATGCTTTGAAATTTTATAGCACACAAGGAGGGGAAGTTCTTTAAAATAGAGAGTATCATTTTAAACCTCATTCGCTGTAACTTCACTGATTAGGCTAGACCTCCATTTATAAACATGTATTCTAGCCTGTTTCAGATTTCTTTCCATATTTGATATGATTGCTAAATTTATTTTGATGTTTAATGCCCCCCCTTGCTTTTGTAGGTGTGTGAGAGAAGGCATGGGAAAGGAAAAAATGAGATATTCATCTTTGCATCTTCCATTAAGTTCTTCGCTTGCTTGAGATTTAAGATGTACCTGTCACAAGGAGTTCTTGGCAAGATTTCCTCAGATCGGCTTTGCCCTTGCCTTCCTCTGACACTGAGGGCACCTCCAGATAGCACCAAAATGTGGGTTTTAGAAGTGGAGCAGAAAATCCCTTAACCTGACAGCAAGTCCATGCACAGACCTGTCAGTCCTGGGAAACAGTCTTATGCCATCTACACATCTTTCTTTGAAGTGGATCAAGATAGAGGGCAGAGAGGGGACATCTGCCGGAAGATTTTTTAAAAAATCTATCCAAGATGCACTGGACCTCATATGTGCACACACAGAGATCCAAATGCAAAACACAAGCAAATTTCTTATTCTCTGTCTTCACCCAACTGTTAATTCAACCTCTGTTTAATATTATAAATATCTAAAGGAATGATGAGAGTTCTAATCACTTGCCAATTCTGCTTCCCTTTAGCTGCCTGTGTGTTTGTGGCTACATTTTTTGACAGCCCGATCAGCTGTTTCGGGCTTTTAAAATGCACATGTGGGTTGAAGCAGTCCACACAGGGGAAAGGAAAGGAAATCACATGTTTTGCATGACTGCAGGGATATGCAGTCATATGAAGGTGTGCATTTTTGGGGCAGAATAAGTTTTTAAGCGAACCATTTTAACACATCCTTTTCAACAGTTAACCTGATTCTGCCTGCACTTTCACAAAATATCACACACACCCCTTTCTCTCGGTTACTTCCAGGTTATTAGGCTTGTGTAGAAGGGCCCTGAAAGAGGATGACTTGCCCAAAAACAATCCAGTGGGCTTCAACAGCTAAGTGGGATTCAAACCTTTGTCTCCAGAGTCCTAGAACAGTATTTAAACCAATACACCATGCTGTCTCTCTACCACTTAAATATCTTTACTAAAACCCAAACAGGAGTATCCTCCTATTGTAGCAGCTCTTCTCAAAGAACTGGGCTGGGGATGCTTCTTGCACTCCCTTCCATTCTTCTCTGTGCCCTCAAAATAATAAAACATTCTAGTGTGTGTTTTACTGCTTCAGTTGTAGAGAAAAAGGCCAAACACCCATCATATTAACATATGTGTGGTAGCAGACTATTTAATTTAAGCATTTTGATCATACCAATGTTAAATCATACCAACAAAATAATCCGAAATTCTGATCACACTGTGACCAACCAGTTGCCTATATGAAGCCCACTGGATAACAAGTACAGATAGTATTTCATATTCTTCAGTAACTGATACAGAAAGGTACTCACAGTAGCTGTGATATACACCCAGCCCTCCATGTTTGCTTAGATTAAAGTTGTAGGATGCCCTTGAAAGACCCCCCCCCCAATATATTATTATTTTTCAGTAAAACCAAGTAAAATATAATTTATAACCTGATAGAATACCTCTCTAGGAATCTCTAGATTCTCCAGTATGCTTCTATTGTCAGCTTCTGCTGGAAGTTGACCATTGAGGGCACATCCAGACAGCCACTTTAAATAAAAATAAAACAAAATAAAAAGGGGCCTTGAATTAATCTGCCACAAACTAGGAAAACCCTGGTTTGTGGCAAATTATTTTGATAGTGAGTTTATTATGTGCCTTCTCATGGCTTAATTGTGGTTCATGACTTGCTGTTCCATGGGCTGGCCTGGTACAAGAGTACTGAAAGCACTAAAAGAGTCAGTTTATGCCACCAGAATGGAATCCTCGTTTCTTCAGCACCAGAAGCCTAATATACTAGAAACAAGACTGATCTCTAGGGAAGGGGGGCATACAGATATGAATAAAAGAGCCCCTGCTTTAAAAAAATGTTTCAGGGCCCAAAGCACTTCAACCTCGTATCACACATGAGAAAGCATTGGAAAGTGTATCCTGACCACAGATAAAATAAAACAGATTAATATAGTTGCAGATTTAGGATGAAATATATACTACATACTTGAAACAGCTATTTTTGATACCCAGATCAAATGAGATAATATTCAACATTGTCATATTCATAAACTCCCACAGCAGAACTGCATGAATGATTTGTGTCTAGTTATCATGACCAAGCTTCTTTGTTTTCAATGGGCTTAGTAAGAAACCATTTCTCAGATGGACCTTTGAAGAATGAAGTATGAAAGATGCCACCACATAGCTTGAGAGATCAATTGCTATAATTGTTCTTTGAATACTTTCACACTGTTATTTAGCCTTTGAATACTAAACATGAAAAGATCTCTTTCCAAGCCACCAAGATTTTGAAGGAGTCCAAGGTTTTTTGTTTTGTTTTGTTTGTGTTTTCTTGCTCTCTGTAGAAAATGTTTTTAGATTTTCAAGTGAATAATGAAATAAATGAAATGTCAGCCTTCATATTCATCATCTTCCCTCGATATTGTACAGTATATCTCCTTTTTAGCTTGTTAGACTAGTATACATGATGGCTTACTCTTAATTCTTCCCATTCCCCCTACAAATCATAAACTGAAAATATAAAGCATATGTGGAGAAACTAGTGGACTGTACCATTGAACTGACAAGGACCTGCAGCAAAAATTAAAAATAAATACTATGAAGTAGACTTCCTAATGGAGAGAATAAACAAAGCATTGTATAGCTTACAGTAAGAATTTATGGATTTCCTATCACTTGGGGAGTGAAGCTGTCTAGGAAAATAATGCTCAGTATATTAGATACGTAGTATATGGAACAGATCTACACAGTTGGTGTGAAAGCAGAGATGGGAAAATATTCAAAATTACCAATCACTTCTTATTTTTCTGTCGTTGAGATTGTCTGTTTATTTAATGTGGGAAGGCAAAAACTTTGCAATTCAGGTCCATGAAAAATCAATTTGTAATTGGAAGCATATTCTGTGCATTATCTGCATAAAGAACAGCATTTTTGTGAATGGAATAATATTACTAAGAAGAAATATTATTTGTTGTACAGAAAATGCAATTTCCTGCACAGAAAATGTTTTTTTTTCCTGTGAAAAACAATCTCATGTGAATTTTGCATAGTATTACTTCTGAATTGTGCATAGGCTTCAAAAACATTATGGTTTTCAAATAGGAAAGAAAATTGTTAATATTACTCATTTATTTCCAAGAAAAAAATTAAATAAGAATTTCATTCCTTCATCAGTTATCTCAATGCCCTGATGACCTTAAAATGGATTGGATTCTCTTCCCGCTGAGCACCAGATCAGGTTAGTTACTGAGCTTTTCTTTCCTTTACCAACTTGCTGAATGATTTGCAAAGGAAGCTTTGTCTCATGGCATCTTTTCTGGACATCTGGTGAAAGTTGTAACAATTTTAGGTGGAGGATGAATTTACATTTTAATGAGATAATCAAAATCATTTTTCTTTTTAAGCCTAGAAAATAAACTGTCACTCTAGTCTCAGCTGTCTTAATAGCCCTGCAACTCCTCTGCCTAAAAACGTGGAGCCAAATGCCAATGGCAGCAATATGACATAAGCTATTTTTCCCCTGGGCATGAAAAAAGTTGCTATCCACATGAAGGATAAAATATAAATAATGGCTTTAAAAGATTAACAAAAAAAATTAAGTTTCTACAAACTCTTCCAATCCATTCCTAAAATAACATTTGGGGGAGTAAAATATTAAAACCTCATAATAATTACTGAATGTTTTTAAATACAAGTAATACATTAATTCAGATTTTCTCAAACTGTACTTCTTCAGTTGTTTTGGACTTTGGCTCCCACAATTCTTAACAGCTGGTAAGCTGGCTGGGATTTCTGGGAGCTGAAGTCCAAAACACCTCGAGGAGCAGAGTTTGTGAAACACTGCTTTAAATAATCTAAGATGCCAATCAGTTTCAAATGGACTCATTTACAACTGGCTTAAAAAATAAGGATAGTTGCAAATATTTATGAAAAATCATTGTTATAATTAAGTGGATAAAGTGTTGTAGCACAGCAGTTCTCGTTTGTGCCTGGAGGGCAGGGGACAGGGCCTGGGGTCCCATTAGCATTAGAACCGGCCGTGCTAGAACTGGATTCTGAGGATGAGCTAGATGACTGGGGCGAAGGGCAGCTTTCCCCGCAAGAGCCTCTTTCACCCACAGAGAGCTTGGCCTGGGAAGAAATGTGTTTTGGTCCAAGGGATGGTTCAGATCACCAGGTGCAGTCTGATAGTGATCCAGGGAGTTATGAACACCCGGGAGGGAGATCTTCCCAGGAGCCCCTTGAGGAAGATATGGAACAAAGCGCATGGGAAATGGCTAGGGAGGAAAGCTCTCAGGAGATAGCAACACAGCTGCCGAGAGACAAGGTCGAACCTTTGATAGGAGACGGAGCATTGAGGCTAGTAGGAGGGATTGGTCCTGGCCCTAGACCGGCCGAGGTCCGTCAGCAGAGATTGGAGACGAAGAAGCCTAGAGCGTCGAGGACCTCGGCCGAAGGATTAAGTATAGGATCCGTGGGAACGAATCCTCAGTTCTCCGGCCACGTCTTACCTGAATAGGCGTGAAGCGGAGTGGGACCACAAGCTAAGCTGTGGTCATCAAGCCTTGCCTTGCTTTGCCTTGCCTTGTTCCCTGATCCGCATTGGATTGCGGAGCCTTGCCTTGTTCCCTGATCCGCATTGGATTGCGGAGCCTTGCCTTGTTCCCTGATCCGCATTGGATTCCCTTGCCTTGGTTCCTGATCCGCATCGGTTGCGGAGCCCTGCCAAGCTTTTCGTCTATTTGTTACGTTACTTTGGACATCCTTGCTTTTAACCTTTTGGACATTTACTTCACATTGGACTATATATTCTTTGGAACTGTTTTTATATTCAATAAAGTAGTTAGCCTTCAGTACGGCTCTGTGTGTGTGATTAAGGGGCCCAATATGTCTCCTGATGAATTTTCAGCCCTCACCAAACTGGGCAATAACCCTGACATAGTAATCAAGCCTGCCGATAAAGGGGCGGAGTCGTAGTTATGAATACGTCCGACTACATGGCAGAAGCCCACAGACAGTTGTCTGACTTGAAGTTCTACAAGAAACTACCTAATGACCCCACTAATCGATATAAGACTATTGTACATAATATCATCCATCATGGGGAAACCATGGGATATGTTTCCAGCAAAGAAGCCAAACACCTGATCAACAATTTTCCCCGCGTCCCCGTCTTCTATCACCTTCCAAAGATTCACAAGGCCGTTAGGCCGGTCCCGGGGAGACCAATCATTTCAGGCAGCGGCGGATTGTTACACTCAGTGGCCTCGTATCTGGACTCTTTGATTCAACCCATAGTACAATCCAACAATGCATATATACAAGATACGAGGGACTTTATCAAAAGAATCGAGGGTTTCAACATCCACAAAGACGACCTTCTGATTACTGCGGACGTCAACTCCCTCTACACGAATATTCCGACTGAAGATGCTCGCCAGATTCTGATGGACTGTTTTGACAGCCTACCTCTGACCCATAGGCCGCCCACCCACTTCTTGATGGACCTTTTGGATTCGGTCCTGGACTATAACTACTTTACCTTCAACAATGAATATTACTTGCAGGTTGGGGGCGTGGCCATGGGCAGCCCCATCGCTCCCTCCATCGCTAATCTATACATGCACACCCTGGAGGCGGAACATGTGTTCGGGACCACCAGGAGACCCCACAATTGGGATATTAAAATTTACGTACGGTTTATCGATGATGTGTTTGCCGTTGTGGGAGGAGTTAAAGACCCCGTGAATTCAACTCCTGGCTGGACTCTTGGTCAGATCACATAAAATTCTCCATGGTAGCTCACACCGAGAAAGTGGACTTCCTAGATGTATCGGTTTACCGCCTTAACAACCAACTTTGGGTTCAATGTTTCCACAAAAAAAACTGATAAAAATGTACTATTACACTTTAAATGCTTTCACAGCCATGCGCTGAAAAGGAACCTTCCCTTCTCTCAATATCTACGGCTGAAGCGCAACTCGTCCACTAATGCACACTACCAGCAGGAAACCCAATCTCTTTCCCACAAGTTGCGCCAACGTGGATATCCTGAGCACATCCTATCATCAGCACTATCAAGAGCCCATCGGACTCCCCGTGACACTCTATTCCAAAAAAGATTCATCCAGCCATGGACAGGGTAGTCTGGCCTTTAACCTTGACAGAACATTCTAGAGACATCATCAAAACCGGAAGAGGAGAGCTTCGGCACCCGCCCCCAGCTGACGTCCTGGAGGAGGAGGAGAGGAGTGCTGTGAGGGAAATGACGCAGGAGGAGTCCCCAGCCCCCCACCCTCGGGAAGGAGGCGGGCTGAAGAGGAGGCGCCGAAGGAAGCGTCATCGCCATCGGCCACATGGTGGAGGCAAGCCCCTTCCGGCCTCTTCCAATATCCATCCTTCCACCGCAGGGCCCTCCCCCCCCTCTCTCCCATTCGAGGAGGGAGAATGCCAAGAGAGGGAGGCTGGACAGTGCCACCTGGAGACTGGAGGTCCGCTACTACCATCAGCAGCACCCAGGAGTGCCAAACCTCGAGCACTGGCTCAAGCGCCGGTTCAAGCGGCGTCCTCAGTGCATCGGGGAGCACAAAGGGAAGCAACCAACACTGCTCCGAGGGCACGGGGCAGCAATTTCCATCCTGAGGTGAGGTCACCCCCCAGACGGAAACTATCCCCTAGGACTGCCAGCAGGACAGATGAAGGACAATGCAAACATCACGGACCCTCCCCGGAGCGGCTATTGCTAAGCCAGGAAACGGGGATTTAGATCCAGGACCTTCTGGGGGCAAATTTCAACAACTGGAGCCACAGAGTTCCGGTGGACTCCTCCAACATGCCTCTCCAATCCCTAAATCAACTGGGCCAAGGACCTGTGGAGCAACCCCGGCACCCCCACCCTTTCGGAGGGCGGGGGAGCCAGACACCTAGTCAGGTCGTCTGAGAGGGATGGGCAGGGGTGGGCAATTCGCATGATCTTGGGTAGGGGTAATAGGGACGGTAGCCGCAGGCCTTATGAGAGAGAGCGGAGGAGCCGTGGGAAGGCTCGTCCTCTCTCTGGCCTGCGTGCTATCCCGAAGCACGCAGATGGGGAGCTCCCAACTTCCTCTCCTCCGACTCTGATCCTGGCCAACGCTAGATCCATGCGAAACAAATCAGGGACCATTAGGGACCTCCTCCTAGAAAGGAGGGCCGACCTTGCCTGTCTCACTGAGACATGGCTTCAGGAAGGAGATGATGTCATCCTGCACGAGATTACATCCTCAGGGTTTGTGGCCAGTCATCAGACGAGGACAGAGAGGCGGGGGGGAGGGGTGGCCATTCTCAGCCGAGACACTATTAATTCCAGGACGATTCCGACAGAGAACATCCCTGGGATGGAGTGTGCAGGCCTGGTGTGGGATCTGGGTGAGAGTGTAGCCTTCCTGCTGGTGTACCGTGCACCCGACGCACCAGCGGGAATTCTGCCTAAGCTGCTGGAGGTGGTTGCGGAGTGGGCATTGAGATTTCCTAGACTTATTGTTCTGGGGGACTTCAATGTCCACGCCGACGCCACCTCCCCGTCAACCGCAGCCATGGACCTAGTGTCTACCATGGAGGCACTAGGACTCTCACTCTGTAAGACCGGCCCCACACACCATGCAGGACATACATTAGATCTGATCTTCGCTGTTGGAATTCAGGTGATCCTAACCTCCACTACGGAGGTTCCATGGTCGGATCACAGTGTCCTGGAAGTCCGGTTGGGATTGGCTCCCCCTCCCGGTAAGGGTGCAGAACCTATTCTGGTTCGCCCAAGGAGACTTATGGAACCCACTAGGTTCCTGAATGCTCTAAGGGACTGGGAACCCCCCAGCGACTCGGTCGATGGACTAGTGGAGTACTGGAACTCCAGTCTCTCCACGGCCCTAGACGAGATCGCCCCCAGGCGTTCTCTCCTTCCCCGTAGAAACCGCTCGCCATGGTATACTGAGGGGTTGCGGCCGATGAAACAGAGAAGGAGACAACTAGAGGACATGTGGCGGAGTCTCCATGACGAAGCGAAATCAGCTTATAAACAATTTAAGGAGGTTTATGAGCAAGCTATCAAGGAAGCGAAAAGGCCCACTATTCTTCCTTGATAGAGTCAGCTAGTTCACGCCCAGCCCAATTATTCAAGGTAATTCGGTCTTTGACAACAATCCCAACTGTCCCAAAAGATAGGGGTTTGGCTCCAACGGCTGAGGTTTTTCAGAACTTTTTTGCTGACAAGATTTCGACCCTCCGCTGGGACATTCCTGCCACCCTTGATACAGTTAGTGAACTCGAGACTCCGCCGCCACTCGGTGGGCCCACCTTCACCCGCTTCCAACCGCTGGACGCAGCAGCTGTCGATAGGTTACTGACTGCAGCTAGACCAACTACTTGCTCCCTCGACCCGTGCCCCTCCTGGCTTGTTAGATCTTGCCGGGAGGGTCTACGTGGCCCCCTGGGCACGATCTTAAATAGCTCCCTTGAGCAAGGAGTCTTCCCAGGGGGATTAAAAGCTATGGTAAAACCGCTGCTGAAAAAGCCGAACCTAGATCCTTCGGCTCCCTCCAATTACAGGCCTGTTTCCAACTTGCCTTTTCTAGGCAAAGTAATTGAGAGGGCAGCAGCGGATCAGCTGCAGCGGTTCCTAGATGACACAGCTGGACTTGATCCCTTCCAGTCCGGCTTCCGTATTGGGCATGGGACGGAGACCGTGCTTGTCGCCATTACAGACCAACTTCGCCGCCAGCTGGACCAGGGTGGATCAGCACTGCTTGTCTTGTTAGATCTGACAGCAGCATTCGATACTGTAGATCATGCATTATTGACCCACCGTTTAGCCGCTTCCGGGGTTGGGGGGACTGCCCTTAAATGGGTGGCCTCCTTCCTCCGGGACCGGGGACAACGTGTGGAGGGGGGCGGGGAGGTCTCCGGGAGACTCCCACTTGATTGTGGGGTCCCCAGGGGCCATCCTCTCCCCTTATTATTCAATGTGTACATGCGCCCCCCTGGCCCAGCTGGCCCGTGACTTTGGTCTGGAGTGTCATCAGTACGCTGATGACACTCCAGCTTCTGCTGAGAATGGACGGCAAGTCGGACTCCGTACCCGATTGTTTCCATCTATGCCTCGAAGCCGTGACTGGATCCTGTGGCCCGGTCGGCCTGGGCTGGGTGGGTGCCGGTTGCCTACCCTGGACGGCGAATGGGTTAACCCATCGCCGCCGGTTAAGAGCTTGGGGGTTGTGTTGGACTCCTCGCTGACCATGGAGGCCCAGGTCTCTGTGGTCAGCAGGACGTCATTCTATCCCCTCCGACAGGCTAGGCGACTGGCACCCTACCTGTCCAGGGATGACCTGGCCACGGTAATCCAAGCGACGGTCATCTCGAGGTTAGACTACTGTAATGCCCTCTACGTTGGCCTTCCCTTGTCGACAATCCGGAAACTCAAGCTAGTGCAGAATGCCGCGGCTCGCTTGCTCGCAGGAGTGCCGGCGAGAGAGCACATTACACCTATCCTCCGGCAACTGCACTGGCTTCCTATTGAGTACCGGATTGCCTTCAAGGTGTTGGTTTTGACCTTTAAGGCCTTGCACGGCCTAGGGCCTGCGTACCTGAAGGACCGCCTTACCCCGTGCTTTCCCCGAGATCACTGCGCCAGATGAGCAAAATCTGTTGTTAATTCCATCAGTCCGCTCCTGCCACCTGTCCACGACGAGACAAAGGTCTTTCTCTGTAGCGGCACCAGTGCTCTGGAATGCCCTCCCGACAGCACCCGAACCATCTCGGAATTGGGCCCGCCCGGAGGGCGTGCAAGACGGCCCTCTTCGGGCTGGCCTTTAACTAGGCACACTGACCAAAAACCATGATATAGGTCCTCTCAACCAGTGTCTTGACAATGTAAATTGTTTTTAATTGTGGTTTTTTTTTTTATGTTTTTATAAATTGTAGGGCCGCATGTTGATATGTTGCAACATGCCACCCATGTATTTATGTGATCCGCCCGAGCCTGCTGGGAGGAGCGGAATATAAAAAGTGAATAATAAATAAATAAATAAATAAAACCATCCACAAATTCTGGCCCATCATTCAGGACATCCCTGGACTACAACAACCCCCCATGGTTGCTACAACGCACCAGAAGCATCAGGGATGCTGTGGTACACTCCTCACTTAGATCTCCTAGGATTAAGAGCTCTTAACATCCAAGACTCATCCTTGTGGGAATTGTGCCCAATGTCGCTTTGTGTACCCAGATAAGGAGATCTATAGCCCGGTCGCTCCTGCACCTTAAGTTTCAAGACTTTTTCTGTTGCAACAGCCACTCCTTGGTATATGGAATTCGGTGTCCTTGTGGACTCATTTACATAGGGGAAAGTCAAGAAAATTGAAAGTGCGCTGAACACACAGGTCACGCGTCCGAATTTATCTGAGGACTCCCGCTTTATGTTCACTGCAAACTCTTGTCCCATGGCCCCGAGTCTCTCCGTTTCTTTGGCATCCAGAAGGTCTCCGTCCCAGCTCACGGAGACTTAGATACAGCTTTTAATTAAAGCAGAAACTCAACAAATCATCAACTATCGCACAGAGACACCTTTTTTGGGCTCAATGAGAGACTTTTCCCTTGCTGCTTTACT
>JARBWK010000005.1:60764641-60830674 GCA_030556195.1 Anolis apletophallus | reverse complement strand
CCAAGCGACGGTCATCTCGAGGTTAGACTACTGTAATGCCCTCGTTGGCCTTCCTTGTCGAGCAATCCGGAAACTCAAGCTAGTGCAGAATGCGCGGCTCGCTTGCTCGCAGGAGTGCCGGCGAGAGAGCCACATTACACCTATCCTCCGGCAACTGCACTGGCTTCCTATTGAGTACCGGATTGCCTTCAAGGTGTTGGTTTTGACCTTTAAGGCCTTGCACGGCCTAGGGGCCTGCGTACCTGAAGGACCGCCTTACCCATACTTTCCCCGAGATCACTGCGCTCAGATGAGCAAAATCTGTTGTTAATTCCATCAGTCCGCTCCTGCCACCTGTCACGACGAGACAAAGGTCTTTCTCTGTAGCGGCACCGGTGCTCTGGAACGCCCTCCCGGACAGCACCCGAACCATCTCGGAATTGGGCCCGTTCCGGAGCGTGCAAAACGGCCCTCTTCGGGCTGGCCTTTAACTAGGCACACTGGACCAAAACCATGATATAGGTCCTCTCAACCAGTGTCTTGACAATGTAAATTGTTTTTAATTGTGGTTTTTTTGTTTTATGTTTTTATAAATTGTAGGGCCGCATGTTGATATGTTGCAACATGCCACCCATGTATTTCTTATGTGATCCGCCCCGAGCCTGCTGGGAGGAGCGGAATATAAAAGTGAATAATAAATAAATAAATAAATAAAACCATCCACAAATTCTGGCCCATCATTCAGGACATCCCTGGACTACAACAACCCCCCATGGTTGCTTACAAACGCACCAGAAGCATCAGGGATGCTGTGGTACACTCCTCACTTAGATCTCCTAGGTTAAAAGAGCTCTTTAACATCCAAGACTCATCCTTGTGGGAATTGTGCCCAATGTCGCTTTGTGTACCCAGATAAGGAGATCTATAGCCGGGTCGCTCCTGCACCTTTAAGTTTCAAGACTTTTTCTGTTGCAACAGCCACTCCTTGGTATATGGAATCGGTGTCCTTGTGGACTCATTTACATAGGGAAAGTCGAAGAAAATTGAAAGTGCGCTTTTCGAACACAGGTCACGCGTCCGGAATTTATCTGAGGACTCCCGTTTTATGTTCACTGCAAACTCTTGTCCCATGGCCCCGAGTCTCTCCGTTTCTTTGGCATCCAGAAGGTCTCCGTCCCAGCTCACGGAGACTTAGATACAGCTTTAATTAAAGCAGAAACTCAACAAATCATCAACTATCGCACAGAGACACCTTTTGGGCTCAATGAGAGACTTTCCCTTGCTGCTTTACTCAGGTGATCTCCTTAATTGCTGAGCTGATTGCTTCAGGGTTATAGCTTAGTTGGCTTTTTCTTTTCCTTGCTCTTTGCCATCATGATACTTCACATGCTTATGTTATTGAGCCTTTACTATCAGGTAAATATGCTACGCTTTGTTTAAATGTCCTAATGCAATATTCTATATGATGTACCGTGCTGTATGGTTCATTGTGCTGTGATGTTGTATATATTTATATTCCAGATCATTATGTCTGCCACATATTGAATATTATCATTTGAATAGAGAATTATTTTGACCTTGACAAAGACTTCGGTCGAAACGAGTCAGAGGAATTCCGGGTATTTACTCCCTCGTTGGTCCTTCCTCCAGTGGCCTCAGACGTTTCTTTGCCTCTCGGAGTTGGGGCACACAGGGGCTGTTGATTTTGGCTGCCTTTCTGGCCTACTATCCTGCATCTTGGGCGTTCCCCAAACACCCAGCGCCTCCTGTTTTCCCTTCTCCGTCTGCCGCTGCCAAACCCTGGCCTCACGGCCTGATATTTTCCTTTGGGAAGAACACCACTTTGTTTTGAAGCGGCTGCGACTTCGCCTGGAGCCCTCTCCCGCCTGGCGCATCCCACGGGTATTTCCGCTGACATTGTGCTATTCCTGCCTGGGACTATACAGGATACCATTACGAGTGACTATAACTTGTTTTATACATTATTTCATGTGTGTAGTGTTCTATTGTTAGAACGGGGGGGATTCCTGGGCGTTCTCCAGACACCAGTGTGTATGCTATTTGGATTTAAAGCATTATATGATACATTTACGCATTTTGTGTCTATCTTTCCTTGCATTTCATGTATATTACCTATAGGGTGTTCCATAGTGGTTTACTCTTGATTAAGGGGCCCGCCAAGTCTGTGCATTGTGACAGTTGGCCGGAGAACCTACGAACCCCTTATCACACCACGGGACGCCGAAAGAAGAGACCCACAGCAGTCGCGGCCATGGCAGGCCTGACGGACGCGGAGGTGGCAGCCCTGCAACAGGAGGTGGGAGAGCTGAGGACCAGAGCCAGACGCCACCCGGGAGTGGCTACGCCTAGCCGTTTTGGGGGCAACCCTGCCCAAGTTGAGGTGTTTCTCTGCCAGGTGGACATGTACCTGGAGCTGCGACCCACCGAGTTTGCGACTGACCGAGCCAAAGTGGGGTTTGTTTTCAATTTGATGGAGGGCACGGCAGCGACGTGGGCTACGTCGTTGATCCAGACCCAGTCTCCCCATACTCAAACACTGCGGGCCTTCAGAGACGCTATCCGGGCGACCTGGGGCCCACCCATGAACGAAGAGTTGGCCGAGCGTGACTTAGCCCGGCTGACGATGAAGGATCTGTCCCTGTCCCAATACATTTCTCGCTTTCGAGTGCTGGCCGCCCAGGTGCAGTGGAACGTTTCGGCGTTGCGTTACCACTACACCGTGGGGTTGACCACGGAGCTTCAGCAAGAGATGTTAAAGCACCCCCGCCCCGCGGATCTGGAGGCGGTGATCACCTTGAGTTTACGTGTCGAAGCGGGACTGCAAACTCGGAGGCGGTGGGATAAAAGTGTGGTGGACAAGCCGACGGCGCGACGGGAGCCTGGGACTGGACAGTTCGTGCCCCGACAGCTCGCTCAACCACCACCGGGCTTGGATGACCCAGAACCCATGCAACTCGGCACGGTGCGGCCCAAGGTAGACCAGGCCGAAAAAGCACAGCGGCAGCGTCTGAACTTGTGTTGGTACTGCGGGAGGGCTGGACATTTTTCCAAAGAGTGCCCCCAAAAGCCGCGTGGGAAGACTCCCCGAGCCTCCGCCGCAGTAGGAGGGGTCCCAGAGGCTGAAGAAGCCATCCAGGCGGTGGGGGAAGGGGCCGGTCGAGTGTAAGAGGGTTCGCTCACTCGGCCGACGTCGCTTCTCTTCCCCCTGAACCCAAGACTGGACCATTGTTCCTTGTAATGGTTGGCCTGTGGTCGCCTGAGAAGGGACCGATGATGGTCCATGCCATGATTGACTCGGGAGCCACCAACAACTTCATTGATGCAGACTATGCCAAGTCTGCCGGATTACAATTTCTTGATCTTCAAGAGCCAAAGGGGGTGCAGACTATTGACGGGAGAACCCTGAAAACGGGGGCTGTGACTCAGTATACAGCTCCTACCAAGATGTGGACTAGCTCCCATAAAGAAGACATTTCTTTTCTTGTGACCAAGCTCCCGGATTTTCCCATTGTTCTGGGCATTGTGTGGCTCGCTCTGCATGATCCCCAGATTTCCTGGACTAAGAGACAGCTCGTTTTTTCCTCCGACCATTGCCAGAGTCATTGTCTCACGGCTCGGGCTTGTCAGGCCCAAGAGGTTGAGACGGTGGCCACACTGCCCAAGAAATATGCCGGGTTCTGGGACGTTTTCAGCGAGAAGGAGGCTGAGCGCTTGCCTCCCCACCGGCCCTACGATTGTGCTATTGAACTCGAACCTGGAGCCCCTATCCCACGGGGCAGGCTCTATCCTCTCTCGGAACCAGAGAGATTTTCTGGATGAGAATCTGCGGAAAGGCTTCATTCGACCTTCCCAGTCTCCGGCGGGGGCGCCCATTCTGTTTGTCAAGAAGAAATCGGGGGAGCTGCGGCTCTGTAATGACTATCGAGAACTCAACAAGATCACGGTTCGGAACCGTTACCCCCTCCCCCTGATCCCCGAGCTGCTGGAGCGCATGCGGGGGGCCAAGGTGTTCACTAAGCTGGATTTGAGGGGCGCCTATAACCTTGTCCGGATTCGCCAGGGGGACGAATGGAAGACGGCTTTCCAGACCAAGTGGGGCAGTTTCGAATACCTGGTGATGGGATTCGGTTTGTGCAACGCTCCAGCCTGTTTCCAGCATTTCATGAATGACATTTTCCGGGACCTGCTAGATCGTTATCTGGCAGTCTACCTGGATGACCTGCTGATTTTTTCTCCGGATCAGGCGACCCATGACCGCCATGTCAAGGAAGTGCTCCAGAGACTGAGAGCCCATGGGCTCTATGCTAAGCTGGAAAAGTGTGCTTTTGATCTGCGGGAGGTTGACTTTCTGGGCTACCGCATTTCCCCAACGGGCATTGCCATGGATGACACCAAGGTCCAAGCTGTGGCTGACTGGGCAGCTCCGGCCAGCAAAAAGGACATTCAACGATTCCTGGGCTTTGCCAACTACTACAGAAAGTTCATTCCTGACTTTGCTAAGTGGGCTGATCCGATCACCCAGTGTTTGCGGGGAAAGGTGCCATTCCGGTGGACGCCGGAAGGGGATGTGGGGTTCCGCAAGTTAAAGCAGCTGTTCACCACCCAGCCGCTTCTGCAGCACCCCAACCCCCGCACCCCTTTCATCGTGCAGGCCGATGCTTCAGACGTGGCGGTGGGAGCGATCCTGTTGCAGCCTCAGGGGACGGACTTGTTGCCCTGTGCCTACTATTCCCGGCAGCTGACGGCTCCGGAAAAGAACTATACCATTTGGGAGAAGGAACTTTTGGCCATCAAGGTGGCTTTCGAAGTCTGGAGACATCTGCTTGAAGGGGCCAAATTCCCGGTGGAGGTTCACACCGACCACCGGAATTTGGAACACTTGAAGTCCCAGCGCAAATTGAACCAGAGGCAACAGAGATGGTCCCTGTTCTTTGAGAGATTCAATTTCCGCATTCACTATGTGACCCCCAAGCAGACCAAGCAAGCTGATGCGTTGTCACGGAAACCGCAGTACGTTCGTGGCGGCGAGGGGCTTTCTGAGGCTCGTCTCCTGAAAGCGGAGAACTTTGCTGCGGCCCGGGCGGCTCCTGTGAACCCTCCGTTGGCCCCGCCGGCCCCTAAGGACAAGAGGCCTCTGAGCGAGCGGGTCCAGGCGCGCCAACGGACCGATCCCTGGGTGCAAGAACAGCTGACTAAGGGGGTGCAAGCCCCTTTTCAGGTAAAGGACGGGGTACTCTACCACCGTGACTCTGTTTATGTTTCCCCCGGGCCCGAGAGGGAGGACATTCTCAAACTTTGCCATGATAGCCGGGCTGCCGGCCATTTCGGGCTGTTCAAGACCCTGCAATTGGTCTTAAGAGATTTCTGGTGGCTTAAGGTGCGGAGGGATGTGGAGGACTATGTGGGCTCTTGCCCTGTGTGCCAGCAGGCCAAGAACCCGGGGAGCAAGCCGGCCGGTTTGCTCCAGCCGCTTCCCACCCCCTCCGCTCCCTGGAAGATGATTTCGGCGGACTTCATCACGGACTTGCCCAAGTCCAAGGGCTTCACCACGATCCTGGTCGTGGTGGACTGTTTCACCAAGATGGGACACTTCATCCCATGTGTGGGGGTGCCTACTGCCAAAGAGACTGCTGATATGTTTGTGCAACATGTGTTCCGGCTGCATGGCCTGCCTCAGAGCTTGGTGACCGACCGCGGCACCCAGTTCACTTCCCAGTTCTGGAAGGCTGTCCAGAAGCTGCTGGGGATTGATGTGCGGATGTCTACGGCCCATCACCCCCAGTCTGACGGCCAGACCGAAAGGGTCAATGCCACCTTGGAACAGTACCTGCGGTGCTATTTCAACTATCAGCAAACCAACTGGGCGTCCTTGTTGTCTCTGGCAGAGTTCGCCTACAACAATGCGACGCACGAATCCCTCAAGGAGACTCCTTTCTTTGCCAACTATGGACACCATCCTCGCTTCTACCCTCCGGTGGACCCGTCCGGAGGGGCGTCGGAAGCGAAAGATTGGCTTCAGGAGCTTACTGCTTTGCAAGACTTGCTGCGCACTCAATTGGACCACGCTAAAGCGGATTACAAGCGGATGGCTGACCGGCGGCGCCAGGAGGGCCCTGCGATCCTGGTGGGAGATAAAGTTTGGCTGTCTACCAAGAATCTGCCCACACAGAGGCCTAGCCGCAAGTTGGATGCTCGCTTTTTGGGGCCTTACACAGTTTTGGAGAAGGTGGGGCCTGTTTCTTTCAAACTGCAACTCCCAGCGGACATGAAGATCCACCCTGTGTTTCACCGTTCTTTGCTCCGCCCGGCGAAGGGGGTGCGGCCTGACGTGACGCAGCCGCCGCCTCCCCCTGTGATGCGTGACGGCGAGGAGGAGTTGGAGGTACAGGACATCCTGGATGCCCGTATCCGCTACCGGAAGCTGGAGTATCTCATTGACTGGAAAGGCTTTGGACCGGAAGAGCGTTCTTGGACACGGGCTCGTGACGTCCATGCCCCGGACCTTGTCGCTCGGTTCCATCACAAGTATCCTGACAAACCCAAGCCTCGGGGGCGGCCTAGGAGGGGCCCTGAGGGGGGGGGATAGTGTAGCACAGCAGTTCTCGTTTGTGCCTGGAGGGCAGGGGACAGGGCCTGGGGTCCCATTAGCATTAGAACCGGCCGTGCTAGAACTGGATTCTGAGGATGAGCTAGATGACTGGGGCGAAGGGCAGCTCTCCCCAGTTATGAACACCCGGGAGGGAGATCTTCCCAGGAGCCCCTTGAGGAAGATATGGAACAAAGCGCATGGGAAATGGCTAGGGAGGAAAGCTCTCAGGGAGATAGCAACACAGCTGCCGAGAGACAAGGTCGAACCTTTGATAGGAGACGGAGCATTGATGCTAATAGGAGGGATTGGTCCCGGCCCTAGACCGGCCGAGGTCCGTCAGCAGAGATTGGAGACGAAGAAGCCTAGGCGTCGAGGACCTCGGCTGAAGGATTAAGTATAGGATCCGTGGGAACGAATCCTCAGTTCTCCGACCACGTCTACCTGAATAGGCGTGAAGCGGAGTGGGACCACAAGCTAAGCCGTGGTCATCAAGCCTTGCCTTGCTTTGCCTTGCCTTGTTCCCTGATCCGCATTGGATTGCGGAGTCTTGCCTTGTTCCCTGATCCGCATTGGATTGCGGAGCCTTGCCTTGTTCCCTGATCCGCATTGGATTGCGGAGCCTTGCCTTGTTTCCTGATCCGCATCGGTTGCGGAGCCCTGCCAAGCTTTTCGTCTATTTGTTACGTTACTTTGGACATCCTTGCTTTTAACCTTTTGGACATTTACTTCACATTGGACTATATATTCTTTGGAACTGTTTTTATATTCAATAAAGTAGTTAGCCTTCAGTACGGCTCTGTGTGTGTGATTAAGGGGCCCGCCAAGTCTGTGCATTGTGACAAGTGTAAACAATTACTATGAGTTTTCTTTATTTTATAAATGTTTTAAATGTATTTCATATGAATGAATGATATGGGGAAATTAAGTAATTGAACATATTCTCTAAAATGTATTTCACTATTTTAAATTTGAAGTTTTATAGATTTTTAAAATGTGCATTTCTCTTGGATAAATTACCATTTCAGATTTCCAGTGTACTGTTGCTGTTTCCTTTTTTTTTTTCAAAAAGAGTCACGGTGTGTCTGACTTATGTGTATGGACATGAGAGCCGGACAATACATAAGAGTGGCAGAGGAGGAAAATTCACTAATTTGAAATACTGGAGGAAAGTTCCGTAGATGCCACAGACCATAAAAAAGACACATAAATGGGTCCAAGAGAAATTGAGCCTGTGTTCTCACCATTAAAAATGAGTAAACAGAAGCAATTGTATTTTGGATATGTCATGAGATAAGATGAGATGACTCATTGGAAAAGCTGATTAAGCTTAGTAAAGTGAAAGGCAGTTGGAAAAGGTGCCCTGTTTGCAAGACCTTAGCAAGGCTATTAATTATTAGAGGTCTCTCACTTTAGGGTCGCCGTAAGTCAAAGTTGACTTGATGGCACATTACAACAACAAAGACCCAAAAGACAGCTCTGGGAACTGAACATCTACTGAGAACATTTTGGATCACATACTTTACAGCCACTGAGTGGCATCATGTAAAAATAGACTGAAAAGGTCATCATGGTAATTGAACAACACAATAGAAAGGGATGATATTGCAGTACAACAATTCTTGGGAATTAATGGAATATAGTTTGAGAGGCAGAAAATACCTGAAGAAAAACAAGGTTTTTCAGTAAGAAATAAAATTAACCTGGAAGTGCATTAAATATACTGGGTGATAAATATAAACAAAAGCAGAGAGAGCAGCATTATCAGAGCATGTGGAAGCACAGAAGAAATTAATTCTTGGATGGAGTAGGAGATTAACCTTGAAAGGCACTTAAAGAGCTAAAACTGCCAGACTATTTTAATTAATTAATTAGTTAATTGTAGGAGATGATGTAGAAGAACACTAAGAAAATTAATATAAAACTAAAATGTTTGTCGATAATTGAGAAGGGGGAATCCATTTTATACTACTAAATAGGAAATTGCTTCTATAATTGTCATCGATAGAAAGTTTAGAGGTTAGTGGAATTGCCATACCGCAGTACATAGTGAAGAAGGCAAAGCAACTATAGACTGCTTCTCATTTTCCTTGTTGTTGCTAGAGTATCGTCTTTAGTACCAATATGCCTCAAGCCAAATCCACCAGATAGTCTTAAAAACATGAGATTACAGATTTTGTAAATATTTTGAAAGTGTTTAGATTAAGCTTTTGAAAATCTCAGTGTCCCCCACCCTTCCCCCAAAAAGGATATATAAAAATTAAATCCTGTTGATCAGATAACTCTCTGTGAATCAAACTGACTTATTTAGGAGTAGGACAATGATTGAGTAGTATTAAATGAATTATTCAAACTCTTTCTACTTTATTTCAAAGTTATTCCAGATAGGGGTTTTTTCTGTAATGGGAAAAGAAATGGCTTTTGAGAGGTTGAACTAGAACTTTTAAAGTTCTTATGTACAACATGTGATTAATTGGAATGATGTTTAGCTCACCACAAGTTAATATATTAATTATTAAGTTTTAGCTAGGAAAGGAATTTGACAGGGTGTCTCTTGTTTCCTTTTTACATACTCTGGAGAACATTTTTGCCTATTATTCAATCAATCAATCAATTGCCTTTATTACAGTTAACCTTAGGCAGATACAGAAAAAAATATAATACAAGTAGAAGTCACACATTAAACACAATACAGGTTATCAGATGTACATATATTAAAATCACTGGCCTTAACATTTATATTAAAGGGGAAATTGATGCTTTAACAGAATAAACGTCAGGGAAAGGTGCTGCTTTAGAATAGAAACGGAGTAGCAGAGTAAAGAGATAGTTCGCCAGCAACAGTGACGAAAATAATCCACTCTGATTGGTCCACACAAGCACAGGCTGTGATTAGCCCAGAGAACATCATGTGCCTCTAGATAAGAAACAGTCTTGATTGGCTTAGCATTCACCATGTGCGTTTGTTTACAAAGTTAGCAATTGGGTTAGGAGATGCACATGGCAAATGAGGTTTCCACTTGGCAGGCTTCCGTGGGAACTCGGTAGCAAATGTATCGATTCAAGTACAGTCTGCACGTAGGGCAGATAACATAGAAGAAAGATGGAAATTTACACTGCGCAACGTTTGTCAGCAAATAGGATTGAGATGCTAAGAATGCTTTGTTTAATTGGATAGAGTAATATGGGTTCATGAATGCTAGCCAGTAACAATGCATGCAGAAGGGAGGGACTGAAATATTGTCGCCATTGTTTGTATAAAATCTGTTTACTGGGAAAGATCGGGGTTCTGTCCTCCAGCGGCATCGTTCCGCAAAGGGGGCAGGCCCATCAGCTGATGTCATGCAAATAAAGCTGGTTTCCTGAATCGCAGTAAAATTGTCGCGTCATCCGTCCTTGCGCTCGCTAGCAACGGCAGCCTAGCACAAAAGGTATTGCCTTCGGAGTTCTGGGACTCCAGTTACCGCTACAATATCTCATTGAAACTAGTAATATTTAGAGCTGTGTATTTTTCTACTATTTAATATACTACAGTTATAATCGCATAAAGACTTTAGTTAAATTTCTCAGCTTCTCTTCAGTTACTTTTCTTTAGTTAAGATGCTCTTCCAGGTCTTTGAGGCATGAGCAAAAAAATTTGCTATCTCCTACGTCACTTTTTTATTTGAATCCCCCAAGAGATACTTTAAATACCATTTTAAAGATCTTCCTGGCCAATGACAGATAAGAGGTGTTATTACCTTCCTTCTTTCATCCTTATAAAAGGAACATTCAAACATGACATGCAGTAAGGACTTTACTGCACCCTCCCCACACGGGCAAAGCCAATCATTGTAGTCTTTATGTTGAAAACGTCCTTCTAAGATGGCTGAGGGAATAGCATTGAATCGGGCTCTGCTAAACACCTGTCAATATTTAGGGATGTTTAAGTTTTCTAAGTATTTAGCTCCACTTAGTGGTCTAAACTCCAGGCCCAGGTTTATAGGGGAAACAAGTACTACATGTTGCAGTTGTAGAATTTTGCATTTCAATGTCAATTATTCGTTGTTTCAGAATTTGTATTGCCCTACTTGACTCTAGGGAGAGTAATAGATATTGTGAGAGCCCCAGTTTGAGTATTTTCTCTTTTAATGTCTTCTTCATTTGAGAAATGAAGAAGTCTTTTTGTAGCAAGTGTACATAGTCATCCTCCTCACCCCTAGACATGTGTTTTATCCAGTATCCTATTGCCCATTTCCATGCGATACATTCTACACATGGAATACCCACTTCTAGGCGCAGTACTACAGAGGGCACACAATTGGGTACAGCAAATAGTTTTCTTAAGAACATAGATAAAACCCATTCCATTTGAGATGTAAAGCCCAAAATCCATACTGGGATGGCATACAGTAATTGTGGAAGCACCTTTGCCTGAAATATCTTAATTGCTGATGGAATAAACTTCCTATCTTTAACAAAGAAAAAGCGAACTATTGCTTTTTGAAATCGCATTCAGTACTGACATCTGTCGGTGAGATGTCCATGTGCCTGACCAGTGAAAAGTAACTCCCAGGTATTTGAAAAGAGTGACTTGTTCATTTTTGCAGCCAGCTATTTTCCAGTTGTATCTACAAAATTTCTTGGAGAACACCATGATTTTAGATTTGTCATAATTAGCAGTTAATTGGTTTTCCATGCAATATATCAGGAAAGCTTTCAAAGCTCGCTCCAGACCCACTCTTGTGTAAGCAAGTATTACTGCATCATCTGCATTTAAAAGCAGGGGTATGCTCACTGTTGATAGTTTGGGAAGTGTGAACTTTGTAGTGAAATACAACCAGCTAAGTCATTTTTATATAGGTTAAAAAGTTTGGGAGCTAAAATGCATCCCTGGCGTACTCCCTTGTTGATGCAGATAGACTTACTCAAATTTCCTTAATTGTTAATTTTTAAAGTCGCAGTATTCTATAAGTATTACTATCTGTATTTTTACTTGCAAACTATTATGTGAAGTTTCTAAATAAAGATTGATATAATTGTGTGTGCATGTGGTATGTGTGCATTAGAAGTATGCATTTTTGTTTGCCTTGTAATTCATATCAAATTTGTTAAATTTTGTACTTATGAGGTGATATTCTATAGGAAGGCATGGCCCACATCAAAATTTTAAGAATTGAAATGTACCCCATACTTTTTCATTTTAGTTTTGTAAATTTTGGAAGGTTCTCAAAGATTGTTTCCTTTTCAGAGCAAGGAAGCAAAGCAAAACAAAGCCAAAAAAGGCTGCCTGAGTGCCTTGCCTTTTCTCTAAATAATAAGGCCTCAGCAATAGGAGCGGAAGGGAAAGAGGAGCAGTTTTGCTGGGAACAGCACAGGACTCTGGGAAATGTAGTTTGGGAAGGGTGGAGCTCTATGCCAGATAATTCAAAAGGCCTTACCCTTAACTACATTTCCCAGAATGCATCAGCATCAGAAAGAACCATTCAGGGTAGTGGAGAGATTTGTTCCTCCTAACTGCCGCCATCAATGAATGGTAGAATCTGCAAAGAGGAGGACGGATAGATACTTCTAGTAAGTAAATCTCTGTGCTGGCCTGGGAAGAAATCCCTAAATGGATGAGCCCCATATTATAGGGGAAACATATTAATAGAGGCTGGATGACCTCAGTAGAGGTTTGATGGTGCCCTTCTGCCTGGAAGAAGGGAGTTGGACTAGATGGCTCTTGGGGGTCCCCTCCAACTCTAGGATTCCATGAAAATGTAAAATTGGTTACATTCAACGAGATAGCTCTTGTGGTTTAAAAACATTTTTGACAAAACTCTTTCAAAAATCCCTAAAATCAGTAAGATGCATGAATATTTCTGAAAGTTGGGAGAAACAATCCTTTGTTATCTCCTATCATTGTATAGAAAATTCAAGGAGATAGCTCTTGTAGTGTGTTTTTTAAAAATGTTTTCCTACCCCAAGGTTTCCTGCCCCAGTCCTATTTATCCATCTTCCCCTTTCCCCCCTTCCCAATGTGTTCATCGTCACATTAGCCCCTCTGGTTTTATCTTTCTCTTTCACAAAAAAGTGAAAGACCAATCCAGTTTCTTTGGTTTGGCCCAATGGCCATAACACCAAAGGGCCAAGCCACCACGAATACCTGTCCATAATAGGACCATGTGTCAGCCGATCACAGTTCCTTCTCCCTTATTCAGCATCACAGTTGTGTCCTGGCTTCAGTGAATTTTTAAAAACATTGGCTTGGCTTCCTTTATTTTCTTTTTATTTAGTGGGACTGAATGGGAGTTGGGAACATTTGGGAAAGGTGGGGTGGGGTGCATGTGTGCATTTGGGACTTTTAGCTTCTTTTTCTCCTACCCTCCTCTCCAAACTATTACCACCTAGTTACCTCTCCTCTAGATTAGAAAGTAGAAACAGCTTTAAGAAAGCAGTACACCCAAAGCAGAATGGCTCAGGGCCTGCAGTGCAAATCAAAAGAATAGAGAGGGCTTTTAAAAGAAGCCAAGTGTAGGAAAGCTCCAGGTCAATTACTCTTTCTTCCCTGGAAAGTGGGAAGCCTCCTTAAAATGCCTTGGAAAGCTGTGTGCAGGGAGGGAGGGAGGGAGAGAGAAAGCATGTCTGTAGTGCCTGTCTCCTATAAAGTAGAGAAATACAGTATTAAACCCAGTCGCCTCTAAAGACAGAAGGGAACGGATCACAGAAAGATTGGTATTTTAACTCTGATGTTTTAATCCATGTCTTATTTTATTTATTTATTTATTATTTCGACGTATATACCACCCTTCCCGAAAAGGCTCAGCATGGTTCACAGCAATGAACAACAAAACAGAACATACTTGAAAACATAATAAAAACAGATTAAAACCAGAGTAGGGGTTACAGTTTAGAGATTGAATGCCTGATGGAACAGGTTGGTCTTACAGGTCCTTCGAAAAGCCTGTAGATCAGTTATTGCTCATTCCTCCTCCGAGAGGGCATTCCAAAGGGTAGGCGCTGCTACAGAAAAAGTGTGCTGCCGCGTCAATGGCAAGCGGCAGATCTTAAGTGATGGAACCTCTAGAAGGTTTTGATCCATGGACCGTAGTGGTCTCTGGGGAACATGCAGGGAAAGGCGGTCCTTCAGGTACACTGGCCCCTGGCCATGCAAGGCCTTAAAGGTTAGCACCAGCACTTTGAAGGCAATCCGGTGCTCGATAGGGAGCCAGTGCAAGTGCTGTAGGACTGGTGTGATGTGGCACGATAGTGTCATTCCAGCCAGCAGTCGAGCCACAGCGTTTTGCACCATCTTCGGTTTCAGGATTACTGACAAAGGAAGGCCAAAGGTCTTAATGAAGGATATAAGATTTCTTAACATAGTTGCTGAAATCCAGGCTTCCTTTAAGGGAAGAAAGGAAAGAAGCCCAGAAATGGAAAGGGGGGGCCGCGTAAGTTGCCACCAATGGGCTAGATTTAGCCATATTTTTCAGGTGAGAACTGAAAAAAGGCTATCTGACTACCTGCCCATTTTCGGGAGCGATATGAAAATGTATATGGGGGTCTACTGGAATCCGGCCAGCAGAAACAAATCAAGGTTCAACTGAAATACACAAGCCTTTTATATATATATATATATATATATATATATATACATAGTACTGACAAATCATGTGCATACACAAACTGTCGCAAACACAATCTTTGACTACATACTCAATTTTGTCACCTGTCACTTTAGGAAAAAAATTCAAACAAATATTTGGATATCAATGTTTACTTCTGCTTAAATCAGCTCTTACAATTAGGAAAAATGACAAAATTATTCAATAAACAGAACTCAGAACACGAAAGTGAAAAATGTAGTAAAAAATATTTTACAGACAGAAGTATTCAGCACTGAAATGCAGAAGAATTAAAGTGAACAAGTAGGTAAACAATAATCTGAAAGAGATGTTTTCCCATTGTTTAAAACCAATCCAGCGAAAGCTAGTAAAATCAAACAAGCAGAAACTATGTGACTACAATTAATTAATTGCTTTCCTTTCTGTGGACTGAACTCATTTAAGAGGGAATATATAGACATAAATGAACATCCCATTCTGTAACAATCCATGGAAGAAATAGATTGTTAGCATGCTGGCAGAACACTTCCATTTTATGCGGTGCCTCCATGTTTTCTATTTATAACAGCCAAGGGCTAGTAACTAAGGCCCCTTCCACACAGCTGTATAAAATCCCACATCTGCTTTGAACTGGATTATATGGCAATGTATGCGCAGCATTTTTACTGTTTTGTGATCCGCCCTGAGCCTGCAGGGAGGAGCAGAATATAAGATTGAATAATAAATAAATAAATAAATGTGGACTCAGATAACCCAGTTAAAATATCTTCCAGTGGACTCAGATAACCCAGTTCAAAGGATGCTAAGATCTTCTGGAGAGGCCCTGCTCTAGGTCCCGCCATCTTTGCAAGCGTGTTTGGTGGGAATGAAAGACAGGGCCTTCTCTGTGGTGGCCCCTCAGCTATGGAACTGAGTGAGATTAGATCTGCCCCCTCCCTCCTGTCCTTTAGAAGGCTGGTAAAATCCAGATTCTGGAAGGAAGCATTCCCAGAATAAGGACTAAGATTGTTTCTGGATAAAAGTGAATGACTATATTTATTGGACTGAGTTGAACTGATATTATTGGCGATTTGGGCTTGAATTTATTTCATCTATTTGCATTTTATTTATATGTATTTTTTAACTTATATTGTAGATGATGCTTTAATTTTATGAAATGCATTGAATTTTGCAGTAAGGCCGGTCTGAGTCTCTCCCCGGAGGTGAGAAGGTCAGGATATAAAAGTTTTAAATAAATAAATAATAAAGCAGATATTATGTATTATCTGCCTTGATATTTTGAGTTACATGGCTATGTGGAAGGGCCCTAAGAGCAATTGTATTTGATAAAACCTTTATGGGAGTATCCTCAACCATGTCTTTCCCAGACCAATAGAGCCAATACATATTAAAGGTCAATTTCTTCCATATCAAAATACAGTTTAAATAACACATTGACATTCATTAATTGATAGTGTCAAAAGGTAACTGTTTTTTGATTTGTAAAGCATATGTATAAAGTATCTGTGACCCCATTTTGAGAAACCATTTCTAACACAACTGGCCCATTTTGTTTGACTTGGAAAGTCTTTGTCAGTATTTGCCCAGCTTCTTGTTATCTATAAATGTATAACTGCTAGTAGGTTTCATAGTGATTTCAAAAATTGTAGGGCTCCTCCTGCACTCGACATTGAACCTGGAGGCTCAGGTATCGGCGGTGGCCAGGAGGGCCTTTTCTCAATAAACTTGTGTGCCAACTGCACACATTCCTTGAGAAGCAAGATCTGGCCATGATGGTATATGTTTTACTTAAATCCCATCTGGATTACTGTAATGTGTTCTATGTCGGGCTGCCTATGAAGAGTGCTTGGAAACTTAAGCTGGTCCAAAGAACTGCAGCCAGGTTACTCACTGGAGCTGGCTACAGGGAGTGCTCAACCTATTGAAGCAGCCCCACTGACTGCCAGTCTGTTACCAGGCATAATTAAAAGTTATGACCTTTAGAGCTTGAGGAGGAGGAAGAGGAGGAGGAGGAAGTGGAACTTTTCATTCCTAACTAACAATGTGAATACATGTAATGAAACAACCAGGTCAGTTAAGGCAGTGTTTTTCAGCCTTTTTTGAGCCGCGGCACATTTTTTACATTTACAAAATCCTGGGGCACACCACCAACCAAAATGGCACAAAATGACACTCTAACACAGTAATAAATATAGTTAATATGTTTTTAAATGTATTTATACATTCAGTGTGAAACCTGGGCCTGTTTCGATGAACACAACATAGACATTCTGGCAGGAATGGCAGAAAGACACAAACTTCCCACACAGAACTCCCATAACCAAGAGAAAAGGCTATACGAGTTTGGTGGACATTGACATTGGGTTTTGGAGTTGTAGTTCACCTATATCCAGAGAGCACTGTGGACTGAAACAATGTTGGATCAGGACCAAACTTGGCATGAATACTCAATATGCCCAAATGTGAGCACAGATGGAGTTTGGGGAAAATAAACCTTGACATTTGGGAGTTACTGTTTCTGGGATTTATAGTTAACACACAATCAAAGAGCATCCTGAACTCTTGCAACAATGGAATTGAACCAAACTTGGCATATTGAACTCTCATTACCAACAGAAAGTACTGAAAGGGTTTGCTTGGGAATTGACCTTGAGTTTGGAAGTTGTAGTTCACCTACACTCAGAGAGCACTGTGGACTGATACAATGTTATGTTATGTTGTTGTTTGTTTTCTATCCAGAATCACAATGTTGGAAGGAGGCTCACCACTTTAAGGTCCCTCAAACAGGCATGGGAAAACTTTGGCCCTCTGGGTGCTTTGGACTTCAAGTCCCACCATTCCTAACAGCCTGAGGCCCTTTCCTGCTTAAATGACTGAGGGGGGGGAAAAGGGCCTGAGGCTGCTAGGAATGGTGGGAGTTGGAGTCCAAAACACCCAGAAGGTCCAAGTTTGCCCATGCCAGCTTTTGACAGAGACCTCTTCCCCCCCCCCTTCCCCTTTGCACCCTTTCTTCCCCCTCCTGCCGAACACTTACATTTTCTTCTACACTGCCACTTCTGCCGCCATTTTGATCCAAGGTGGCAGCATGAGCGTGTTCAGGAGGGGAGAGGAAGACATGACCCGTGCGGGCGCTACTGCACAGACTTGCCCCAGAGCAAAGTAAGGCAAAGCGAGCAAAGCGAGGCTGGGAAGAAGGAAGCCCGAGTGGAGAAGAAAAAATTTTGGGCAGGAGGGGGAAGAAAGGGCATTGGAGGCTCCAATTTTCCACTGCACACCTGATGATCGCTCATGGCACACTAGCGTGCCACAGCACACTGGTTGGGAAACACTGAGTTAAGCTATTCTTTCCCTTGTCATGTTTTATTGAAATAGTTATTGCAGATAATGCTTCTTTAATCCAACACTAAATGTATCCAGTCTCACAGAATAGTCCAGGAGTGGAGCCAAGGCCCACAGAAGGAAGCAGTTCCGTTAGTGGCAGATTAACTCAACCATCTTCTATTTTGCTTAAGGTTGGAACTTTAATGAAACCAGGTTCAGAAATGTTTCAGATGACCGAAGCAACTGCAGTATAACTGACCATATTTTCCACTGGCTCATCATATTAATGATATCAAATTCCATTTGAACATTATTCAGAGATATTACGTTTTGAGTTAATAGTGCTATAAAGCCAAGACGGGCAACTATGTCACTCCAAATATTGTTGGCCTTTAATCTTTCACCATTGGCTATATTGGATAAAGCTTATGGTTCATGAATATCTGGAGTGCCATACATTCTTCACTCTCTACTCTAAAGGAATTTCTTTACTGATTTATATTGAATGAATTGATCATTAATGGATGGGGCAATAAAACATTTCATAGCATATACATAGTGATTTCTCAGCTAATGGGGATTAAAACTCTTTAGGATTCTGTTTTATACTATAACATGATCTTAAAGTTTATTGGTGTTTCATGGAGAGGCAAATCCATACCATCCTGTTTGCTTGAGTAAAAAGTACTTTGAGGGGGGGGGGGACCTCCACATTAATCTAGCAGTGTTTTGCCACACAATATAAGGTTTTCTTTGGCACAATGTCCCCCAGGCTAAAACCTGAAAGAGAGTAAATTGCACGCAGGGAATACAGTTAATTGGATTCTGTATGAAATAATGATTCTAATTTTTTCTTTAGTTTTGTTTGGAATTTTTGTATTAAAACCCCTCACAAATGATCTTTTTACTGCTTCACAGACAGTTTTATACAGCTCTAGCAGCCAAAATTGAAGTGTGGGGAAAAAAGAACCCTTCTAGCCCCTTAATTGGTCTTAATTCATGGGACTGAGCCTAGTGAGCTAGAAAATAGAAAAACTAAATGTGATGAGATAGACACATCTGCAGTATTTCAGCTACAGTGCATTTCTGACTGATGGTGGGTCAGTCTCAATAGTCAGAAAGTTCTGTTACGCTTCTAAACCACTTCAATATGGAATCAGCTATGAATCCTTCAAAGATGAGAAATAATCTAATGAGAGGTGAATTATACCATAAAACGCCTCCATTTCTGTAAAATCAGTGTGTATACATACCGTTGAATGTTGTTGGGGGTTTTTTTTTAAAAAAAGGAAGGCAATCTGGAAGCTACTTTTGCCTCTGGTTTGTAAATAAGAGCATTAAAGTTTTTAAACGACAGTTGCAACGAGAAGGCAACCACTCTCAAGAAAAAGAAATCTCTCCATGTGTGCAATTAAACTGTTGAATCTACAGTTGTATGATGTGATAAAGACAGTACCTTTGACAAAAAGCAATTCGGCTATTCTAGGTGACAAGAATAGCTGATGACTAGTTAATTGTACCACTTTTGTGGCGGAGAATTAAAAACTGTGATTCATTTCTCTAAGTATGTTAGATATCCTCTTAAGGGACTGCTTTTGTACTCTGCATAGTACTCAGGAGACTTCCAACTGCAGATTTCACCTATTTTTTGCCTTCTTGCTCTGAGGAGAGTTTCTGCATGTTTCTCCCTTCAAATTCTCATTACAATAGCAGATTTTCTAAAATTAAATCCAGAAATGGTAATGTATCATTTGCCACAGCATCTAGTTCTTTCCAGAACATCAGCTTTACTATACTAATGGTATATATTGATATTACCCTGCACATAAATAAGTAACTTAAAGGGTTATCTGAAAAGAAATTAGCTTTGTGGTATTGGTGTGTGGTATACTATTGGACTGCTTTGATTCACATGTTAAGAGAAAAGCAGAAAATACATACCTTTCTCCTTCTCTCTTTCTCTCTCTATATACTTTACTGGCTTCCAGTTTTCTTCCAAGCTCAATTCAGGGTGTTAGTTTTGACATATAGAGCCTTAAATGCATTCATCTGGGCTACTATATTGCTTACTGTCACGATGCACGGACTTGACCGGCCCTTTAATCACACACACAGAGACGGACTGAAGGCTAACTTCTTTATTGAATATAAAACAGTTCAAAAGGAATATTGTCCATAGAAATAGCAAAAGCAATCCAAAGGCTGTAAGCAATCAATTGTCCAAAAGCAGCTAGGTGAATAATCCAAAGGCTTGGCAAAGCTCCGCACAGCAATGCGGATTCAGGAACAAAGCAAGATGCAAGATGCAAGGCAAGACTTGGTGACCACTAGCCAAATCAGCTCCATGGTCCAACTTCGCTACACGTCTACCCAGAAGAGACGTGGCCGAAGTACTGGGGATTCGTTCCCACGGATCCTATACTTAATCTTTCGGCCGAGGTCCCCGACGCTCTAGGCTTCGTCGTCTCCAATCTTTACTGACCGACCTCGGCCTGTCTAGGCTATGGTACCATCCCCTTCTGCTAGACTCGATGCTTCGTCTCCTATCAAAGGTTCGGCCTTGTCTCCCAGCACCTGGGTCTATATCTCCATGAGAGCTCTCCTCCCTAGAACCTTCCCAGCCGCTCGCTTCCATGTTTTCACTCACAAGATCCTGTGAGCCTCTCCCACCCGGCCGTTCATACGTTTCGCTATCACTGCTTTCCATTTGCACCTGGTTATCTGTCTCTTCGTAAGGGTCAAGCCAACCTTCTTCCCATGCCAAGCTTTCTGTGGGAGAAGGAGGCCCAGAGATGGGAAATGCTTCTTTTGGTAACCCTTCCAAATCCTCTTCAGAATCTATCTCTGCTGGTGCAGGCCCTAATGCTAATGGAACCCCCGGTCCTGTTCCCTGGCCCCCAGGCACAAACGAGAACTGCTGTGCTACACTATCCCCCCCTCAGGGCCCCTCCGAGGCCTCCCTCGAGGCTTGGGTTTGTCAGGGTACTTGCGGTGAAACCGAGCAACAATGTCCGGGGCGTGAACATCTCGAGCCGGCGTCCAGGAACGTTCATCCGGCCCAAAGCCTTTCCAGTCAATCAAATACTCCAGCTTCCGGTATCTGATGCGGGCATCCAGGATGTCCTGCACCTCGAACTCCTCCTCACCGTCACGCATCACAGGGGGAGGGGGCGGCTGCGTCACATCGGGCCGCACCCCCTTCGCCGGGCGGAGCAAAGAACGGTGAAACACAGGGTGGATCTTCATGTCCATGAGGGAGTTGTAGTTTGAAAGCAACAGGCCCCACCTTCTCCAACACTTTGTAAGGTCCCAGAAATCTCGCATCTAACTTGCGACTAGGCCTCTGCATGGGCAGGTTCTTGGTAGACAGCCAAACTTTATCCCCCACCAGGATCTCAGGGCCCTCCTGGCACCGCCGATCAGCCATCCACTTGTAATCCACTTTAGCCTGGTCCAATTGAGTACGTAGCAAGTCTTGGAGCGCAGTGAGCTCCCGAAGCCAATCTTCTGCCGCCAGCACTTCCCCAGACGGGTCTACCGGAGGGTAGAACCGAGGATGGTGTCCATAGTTAGCAAAGAAAGGAGTCTCTTTGATGGATTCCTGCGTCGCATTGTTGTAGGCAAACTCCGCCAAAGACAACAAGGACGCCCAGTTGTTTTGCTGATAGTTGACATAGCACCGAAGATACTGTTCCAAGGTGGCGTTAACCCTTTCGGTTTGCCCATCGGACTGGGGGTGATGAGCCGTGGACATCCGAACATCAATCCCCAGCAGCTTCTGGACAGCCTTCCAGAACTGGGAAGTGAATTGGGTGCCGCGGTCCGTCACCAAACTCTGTGGAAGTCCATGCAACCGAAACACATGTTGCACAAACATATCAGCAGTCTCTTTGGCAGTAGGCACCCCCACACAGGGAATGCAGTGTCCCATCTTGGTGAAACAGTCCACCACGACCAGGGTCGTGGTGAAGCCCTTGGACTTGGGCGATCTGCCCAATCATCTTCCAGGGAGCGGAAGGGGTCGGAAGTGGCTGGAGCAAACCGGCCGGCTTGCCCCCCTGGTTCTTGGCCCGCTGGCACACAGGGCAAGAGCCCACATAGTCCTCCACATCCCTCTGCACTTTAAGCCACCAAAAATCCTGTAGCACCAACTGTAGGGTCTTGAAAAGCCCAAAGTGACCTGCGGCCCAGCTATCATGGCAAAGTTTGAGAATGTCCACCCGCTCGGGCCCAGGGGAAACATAGACAGAATCTCGGTGATAGAGCACCCCGTTCTTTACCTGGAAAGGGGCTTGCACCCCCTTGGTCAGCTGCTCTTGCACCCAAGGGTCAGTCCGTTGGCGCGCCTGGACCCGGTCACTCAGAGGTCTCTTGTCCCCAGGGGCCGGCGGGGCCACTGGAGGGTTCACAGGGGCCGCCCGGGCAGCCGCAAAGTTCTCCGCTTTCAGCAAGCGCGCCTCGGAAAGCCCTTCGCCGCCACGAACATACTCCGGCTTCCTGGACAACGCATCAACTTGCTTGGTCTGCTTGGGGGTAACATAGTGGATGCGGAAATTGAATCTCTCAAAGAACAGGGACCATCTCTGTTGCCTCTGGTTCAATTTGCGCTGGGTCTTCAAGTGCTCCAAATTCCGGTGGTCAGTGTGAACTTCCACCGGGAATTTGGCCCCTTCAAGCAGATGTCTCCAAACTTCAAAGGCTACCTTGATGGCCAGGAGCTCCTTCTCCCAAATGGTATAGTTCTTTTCCGGAGCCGTCAGCTGCCGGGAGTAGTAGGCACAGGGCAACAAGTCCATCCCCTGCGGCTGTAGCAGGATCGCTCCCACTGCTACATCCGAAGCATCAGCCTGCACGATGAAAGGGGTACGGGGGGTTGGGATGCTGCAGAAGCGGCTGGGTGGTGAACAGCTGCTTCAACTTCCGGAATCCCACGTCCGCCTCCGGTGTCCACCGGAACGGCACCTTTCTCCGCAGGCACTGGGTGATAGGATCAGCCCACTTGGCAAAGTCAGGAATGACCTTTCTGTAGTAGTTGGCAAAGCCCAGGAATCTTTGAATGTCTTTTTTGCTGGCCGGAGCCGTCCAGTCAGCCACAGCTTGAACCTTGGTGTCATCCATGGCAATGCCCGTAGGGGAGATACGATAACCCAGAAAGTCCACCTCACGCAGGTCAAAAGCACATTTCTCCAGCTTGGCATAGAGCCCGTGGGCCCTCAGTCTCTGGAGCACTTCTTTGACATGGCGGTCATGGGTCGCCTGATCCGGAGAAAAAATCAGCAGGTCGTCTAGATAGACTGCCAGATAACGATCCAACAGGTCCCGGAAAATGTCATTCATGAAATGTTGGAAACAGGCTGGGGCGTTGCACAAACCGAATCCCATCACCAGGTATTCGAAACTTCCCCACTTGGTCTGGAACACCCTCTTCCATTCGTCGCCCTGACGAATCCGCACAAGATTGTAGGCACCCCTCAAGTCCAGTTTAGTGAACACCTTGGCTCCCCGCATCCGCTCCAACAGCTCGGGGATCAGGGGTAGCGGTTCCGAATCGTGATCTTGTTGAGTTCCCGATAGTCATTACAGAGCCGCAGTTCCCCGATTTCTTCTTGACAAAAGTATGGGTGCCCGACCGGGACTGAGAAGGCCGAATGAAGCTTTTCCGCAGATTTTCATCCAGGAACTCTCGGAGAGCCTGTTGCTCTGGTTCCGAGAGAGGGTAGAGTCTCCCCCGCGGGATAGGGGCTCCAGGTTCCAGTTCAATGGCACAATCATAGGGCCGGTGTGGAGGCAAGCGTTCCACCTCCTTCTCGCTGAACACATCCCAAAATCCGGCATACTTCTTGGGCAGCGTGGCAACGTTTTCCACCTCTTGAGCCTGGCAAGCCCGGGCCGTCATGCAGTGGCTCTGGCAATGGTCGGAAGAAAAAACTAACTGTCTCTTGGCCCAGGAGATCTGGGGATCATGGAGTGAGAGCCACACAATGCCCAGGACGATAGGGAAATCCGGTAACTTGGTCAACAGAAAGGAAATGTCCTCTTTATGGGAATTGGTCCACATCTTGGTAGGGGCCGTATAGTGAGTCACAGCCCCAGTTTTTAAAGTTCTCCCATCAATAGTCTGCACACCCTTTGGCTCTTGGAGTTCAAGAAATTGTAATCCGGCAGACTTGGCGTAGTTTGCATCGATGAAGTTGTTGGTAGCCCCCGAGTCGATCATGGCATGGACCATCATCGGCCCCTTCTCTGGTGACCACAGGCTGACCATCACTAAGAACAATTGTCCAGTCTTGGGTTCAGGGGGAAGGTTAGCGGCGTCGGCCGAGTGAGCGAACCCTCTTACTCCCGGCCGGCCCCTTCCCCCGTCGCCTGGATTGCTTCCTCGGCCTCCGGGGCCACTCCGAGGGCGGCTGAGGCCCGAGGAGTCTTTCCACACGGCTTCTGGGGGCATTCCCTAGAAAAATGCCCAGCTCCTCCACAATACCAACACAGATTTAGGCGTTGACAGCGTGCTTTTTCCGCCGGATCTACCTTGGGGCGCACCGTCCCAAGCTGCATGGGCTCCGGCTCGTCCAAAGGATGAGCAGCCGGGGCAAACTGTCAGGGCAAGAATCGGCCAGCCCCCGACTCCTTCCTCGCCGCTGGCTTCTCCACCGCACCTTTATCCCAGCGCCTCCGGGTCTGCAAACCCGCTTCCACTCGTAAACTCAAGGTGATTGCTGCCTCCAGGTCCGCGGGGCGGCCATGCCCTCTCAACATCTCTTGTTGCATCTCCGACGACAACCCTTTGATGTATTGGTAACGCAGGGCAGAGGGGTTCCAATCCACCTGGGCAGCCAGCACCCGGAAACGGGAAATATACTGGGACAGGGACATGTCCCTCATCGACAGCCGGTCCAAATCTCGCTCGGCTAACTCCGCATTCACTGGTGCTCCCCAAGTCGCCTTGATGGCATCCAGAAAGGCTCTCAACGTGGCCACATGGGGGGATCTGGCCCGGAGCAACATGCTGCTGCCGTTCCTTCCAACAGGTTATAGACAAAGCCCACCAGGGCCCGATCATTGGCAAACTCATTGGGCCGCAGCTCCAGGTACATGTCCACTTGGCCAAGAAACACCTCGACTTGAGCCGGATTGCCTCCGAATCGTGCCGGCACGGATACCCCGGGGTGCCGTCCGGCCCTGGTTCGCAGCTCCCCCAGTTCTTGCTGCATCTCAGCCACTTGGGCATCCGACGGCCGAGTCATGGCGGCCACGTTCGTTGGGCGCTTCTTGCGGCGTCCCGTGATGTGATAAAGGGGTTCTTGGAGTACTTCAGCCAACTGTCACGATGCACGGACTTGACCGGCCCTTTAATCACACACACAGAGACGGACTGAAGGCTAACTTCTTTATTGAATATAAAACAGTTCAAAAGGAATATTGTCCATAAAAATAGCAAAAGCAATCCAAAGGCTGTAAGCAATCAATTGTCCAAAAGCAGCTAGGTGAATAATCCAAAGGCTTGGCAAAGCTCCGCACAGCAATGCGGATTCAGGAACAAAGCAAGATGCAAGATGCAAGGCAAGACTTGGTGACCACTAGCCAAATCAGCTCCATGGTCCAACTTCGCTACACGTCTACCCAGAAGAGACGTGGCCGAAGTACTGGGGATTCGTTCCCACGGATCCTATACTTAATCTTTCGGCCGAGGTCCCCGACGCTCTAGGCTTCGTCGTCTCAATCTTTACTGACCGACCTCGGCCTGTCTAGGCTATGGTACCATCCCCTTCTGCTAGACTCGATGCTTCGTCTCCTATCAAAGGTTCGGCCTTGTCTCCCAGCACCTGGGTCTATATCTCCATGAGAGCTCTCCTCCCTAGAATCTTCCCAGCCGCTCGCTTCCATGTTTTCACTCACAAGATCCTGTGAGCCTCTCCCACCTGGCCGTTCATACGTTTCGCTATCACTGCTTTCCATTTGCACCTGGTTATCTGTCTCTTCGTAAGGGTCAATCCAACCTTCTTCCCATGCCAAGCTTTCTGTGGGAGAAGGAGGCCCAGAGATGGGAAATGCTCCTTCTGGTAACCCTTCCAAATCCTCTTCAGAATCTATCTCTGCTGGTGCAGGCCCTAATGCTAATGGAACCCCGGTCCTATTCCCTGGCCCCCAGGCACAAACGAGAACTGCTGTGCTACACTTACATAGATCTTTTAACTGATTCTATTTTAATAGGAATTGTTTTGTCCAATTTATATACCAGGATATATTTTATTGTATGTATTGTATGTATTTTATTTATTATGTATACATTATTTTATGTATTATAAAACAGTGATAGGGAGAGATATGCCCAATTAAATGCACAATTCCAGAAGTTAGCCAGAAGACATAAGGAACTATTTTTAAACAAGCTATGCATGTAAGTGGAAGAAGACAATAGAATAGGAAGGACAAGAGACCTCTTCCAGAAAATTAGAAACATCGGAGTTAAATTTCAAGCAAAATGGGCATGGTCAAAAACAAAGATGGCAATGACCTATCTAACAGAAGCTGAAAAGATCAAGAAAAGGTGGTGAGACTACACAGCAGATCTATTTAGGAAAGATAATAATATTGAGGATAGCTTTGATAGTGATGTGAGTGAATTCGACCAAACATCCTGAGGATTGAGGTTGAATGTGACTTAAGAAGCATTGCTAATAACAAGGCAGCAGGAGATCCCAGCTGAACTGTTTAAAATCTTGAAAGATGATGCTGTCAAAGTGATGCATGCCATATGCCAGCAAATATGGAAAACACAAGAATGGCCATCATATTGGGGAGGAAAATTAACTTATATCCCCCTACCAAAAAAAGGGGAACACTAAAGAATACTCAAACTTTTGTACAGTGGAACTTATTTCACATGTCAGTAAGGTAATGCTCAAGATCCGGAAATTTAGACTCCAGAAATACTCCAGAAATACATGTAGCAAGAGTTGCTAGATATACAAACTAGGTTTTAAAAAGGCAGAGGAACGAGAGACCAAATTGTCAATATCTGCTGGATACTGGAAGAAGGTAGGGAGTTTCAGAAAAACATCTATTTCTGTTTTATTGACTATTCTAAAGCCTTTGACTGTGTGGATCATATTAAACTGTGGCAAGTTCTTGGTGGTATAGACATACCAAGTCACCTTGTCTGTCTCCTGAGGAATCTGTATAACGATAGAACAACAGACTGGTTCAAGATTGGGAAAGGAGTATGGCAGGGCTATATACTCTCAACCTACCTATTCAACTTGTATGCAGAGCGCATCATGTGGCGTGAGGGGCTTGATGAATCTAAGGCTGGAGTTATAATTGCTGGAAGAAACATTAACAACCTTAGATTTGGCTAGATTTTTGTTGTGTTTTAATGTTAGATGTGAAGTAATTGATAGATTATGCTATTTGGTTACGTTATTATTTAATTTTAGATTATGTGTTATAATTTTGTGTTATATGTGGATTTATTTCTGGGATTTGGTTGGGTTGTTCATTTGTTTTTGTTGATTTAGTACAGCAGTGAATGTTTGCCATTTTTTTTGTTGGAAACCACCCTGAGTCTCCTTGGGGAGATAGGTGTGGGATATAAATTTATTATTATTATTACTACACCTGTTATTGCTATTGTTAAGTGCCATGTATAGTAGCATTTATGAGGGTGGTGTGAGGAGTGTGAAATGCACCAAGTGATACTATCAAAGGAAGTGATGTCTAAATCACTGTCTAAAAGAATTGTCCTGTGTTTTGGCAGAAAGTATTTTTTTAAATTAAAATATCCTTGTAGTTAGATATAACAAAAAACATTTTTCATAAGCTTGGTTTACACATGCTCTGTCCTAATTTACTTTTAGAAACTCCAGTCAGAGTTGTTATCACCCAATTATAATGACATTTCAGATCATAGGGTTTCATTTGCTTTCACTATAAGCATATTCCGTTTTTTGTGTGTTTTTTTGTTGGTCATAGGTTTCTTTTATAGTCACTTATTTTCTGGTATTCTAGCTATAAAATTATTGTCTGGTCTGGTATGGGAAGAAATCCATGGAGGTGATATATAGTAATGGCACTACATAAATAAATGAGAATTTTCAAAGTCAATGAAAATAGAGGAAGACGGAGGTCTTTGGCACACAACCCACTTGTCACAATAGTCACAGTAGTGTAGATAATGGATATATTGAGCACCTTCATTTCACACCACTCTTTGGTAGCATGACTGCACTGGTTCACCAATTCATGATCCCACAATCAGCCTTCCTGTAACCCTGCCTCCCTGCACTATCCCCTACCGAGCATGCCTTCTGTTTCATTACTTTGCTGTTGTCATTTTCATTTCTAGTCCAATTTCACCATTTTAGCATAAAATGCAGGAAAAATATATAAAATAAAGACAAAACAACCACTTTTGGAATATCAAGGGGGGAGGAAGAGGGAGGGGAAGAAAATCCTACCCAACTACATCATGTGATTGACAGCATGCAACCCATGATGCTACAGCAGTTAGTGGGAACAAAGTAAGGTTATAACTATTAATGCATTTTATCAATCAGTAGTGAAGGATGAGATAATCTGGGATGGGCCAGGGAGACAAACTGCAAAAATGATAGTGCCATGTGATAAGTGGCCATCACCTTTGCTATAGTGCTGGTCTGTCTGTTTTGTGTCCTAAAAGGTTTGGTTACTGTGAACCAACTAGAAACAAGTAAGAAAAACTCAAAGACTCAAATAAAAATGAAAATAATTCTCAATAGTATATTGAAAGTGTATTGGAATTATTCAAAACATAGAATTTACTCATTTATTTACTCAAAATAATAAGGTACCTGCATAATATCTAAATAACATGGTATTATTTTATTATTATTATTATAATATTATTATAAAAGCCATTATTAGTACTATGCTAGTAATGTCGTATGTTGTGTGTTCATATGACTTGTAATCAGCTCTGAGTCCCCTTCGGGTGAGAAGGGCGGCATATAAATGTTGTAAATAAATACATAATATAACAGGGTCAGCTAAATAATCAGCAATAGTATTAAAACTGAAGGTGGCATAATAAATATTGAAGTTAATGAACATATTACAGCACCTTTCTGCTTCAATAATTTCAACAGGTTTTCATTATAATAAGTATTATATTCATTTTGTTTGATTGTTTTCAGACTGGTTTCTCGGCTTTGCTTTCTAGTCTGTGTTAGTTGTTACTGAGCAACCACGTATTCATTTTGGCCTTTCTGGAAGACTAAGAAGAAAGTCAAGGCCTCTCTTTCCCACAAAGGTAGCAGCAACAACTGGGACACATTCACACCACACAATTATAGCTATACAATTTCACTTTAAGTCTTATGGATTCATTCTGTGGAATCCTGGGATTTGTAGGTTAGAAGGGATATTTTAGATTCTCACCCACTTCCTCTCAGATTTTAGTTAAGTGTCAAAGGGCCCAAAAAGCTTGTTCAGTCTGAATTTACTGCTGGGCAGTGAAAGGCAAGCATTGGGCTCCAAATAGTCTGGAATGTTCTTAAGATGTTTAGCCTAAGGTTACTTAGTCATCCTTTTTATGCATTGATGATGCCATGTTAACTACTTAACCAACCACACTGAGAAACAAAAACAGATGAAGTCCTATCTATGCAGATGCAACCGAGAAATACCAAAGTACTTTTAAATTTAAACCATCCTCAAAGATACAGACAGAACAACTTCAAGACTTCACACAAGCAGGCAAAATGTCATTACCTTGCTTTTAGAATTTATATATTTATTTATTTAGTTACCACATTTGTATACCACCTTTCCCAGCCTCAGAAATTTGTTTGTTTTGTTATTATTTTGTGCCTAATTTCACTCTCAGCTAAAATGATTAATTTTCATAGTGTTAAAATAATTCCCACCCAAAGAAATCTAGCAGAAACAAAGCTGAAAGCTTATACTGCAGAATTGGACAATTTTTTAACAAATGGGTAATGACTGGATATCTTCATTACCAGTCAGGTTTTTATATCAGTCAAGTGGCTTTTTGAGTTTTGTAACCATTATCAGATTACTGAGATGCCTAAAACATATAGTAACCCCGAGGCATCCATAAAAATGAAATTGAATGATTATGCATACCAGGTTAGTCAACCAAAAAATGCTATTAGCTAATGAGATCAGACAGCAATCCTGTCCAGTACCAATTAATCACACACTGATGCCAATACACCTGAGTTTAAAATATAGTCTGATTACTTCAAGTGCTAGGATTTAGGAAAAGAAATCACAATCCAGAAACATTCTTTCAAATCCTATGAATTAAATATTAGCGAACAAGTAGCAATGTTCATTACAGAATACTTGACAATGAATATTTTGAATTAATAAAAGCCAAATGTTCAGTTCTATGCATGGACAAAGTATTAATGGTTTCCCACACACCACTCTCCCATACTCTGTTTTATCACCCCGAGGACATTTTATTGGCCGCCCCAAGACTGTGGAATGACCTGCTGGAAGAGGTCAAACAGCTAGATCAGTTGTAAGAATTTAAAACATCTAAATATACCTATCTCTTCTAGTAGGCCTACCCAGCCAATTCTAAGCATGAATTTTAAACTCATCTCTTGTGTTTAATTTCTGTTCTGTGTATTGTAATATGTTTTTTTAATAGAAATACACTTTAATATGTATATTTTATAGAAATGTGTATATTTAGAATTTTTACAATGTTTTTGTGTTTTAATTATGCTGTAACTTGCCTCGTGCCACGAGGAGAGGCAGGTAAGAAATAAAATAATAAGAATAATAATATTTTTGGGATTTTGTGATAAATTTTATGTAAGCCTTCCAGCTGTTGAAATAGCCATAGTTCAGAAGACTGGGGGAGGGGTGCATACCAAAGGTTTAATTTTGCCAACATCTTATAGAGAAGTGCAATCCATTAAAAATGGTTCAAAGGTCATTACAAAATTGGGGGGTTCTGGCATTTGGTTTCTAAATTGCTTCTAAAGGATAGGTAGTGAAAAATTCATTACGATAATGAGAGTAACAAAATTTTATTACTATTTCGTTACAGTAATTCTGCATAATTACTATAATTGGAGAAACTTCAGGGACTCCTTTTGCCGTCATTTTAAAAGCTATTAGAGTGAAGTATGCTACAATGGTAGAAGACATTTACCACTATTAGCCCACCAAATTTCATACTGCTTCATCTATCCACGGATTTCTGGGGAATTTATATATATATATAACAACATTAAAATTATTTTCCCAAAGCCACAACAACAATCCCCCTGAATGTTTGTGTAACATTGTGTCTATATGGCACACAATTAACCACAGAACTTCAATTTAGCACAGATTTATAGTTTTACTTACTTTAGTCCTCTTTGCAGATTCAATAATTTTATTTATTATTATTATTAGATTGACCCTAAACTGCTGGTTGCTGTAGCCCTCATTGGGCTTTCTGATGCTGAGCACTGCATTCTGGGACATTTAGTTTAGGGCAGGGCCTTTTGCATTCTCTGCTACAGGGGGCACCTTGCCTAAACAAACTACATTTCTAAACTTTCTGTGTTCTCAGTCTCCCACTCAAGTTTGCTAATCTCACCTTTCTTTTTCTTTTTTTTAAAAAAGAAGTTTTTATTGAATTTCATTTACAATACAATAGTCATTTGACAAAACAAACACAGACAAACAAAATTATAAAGAGCACATACATAAATCAATGACATAGAAAAGATTAGATCAAAAAGAAAAAAGGAATATCGAAACACAAAAGTCACACTACTAACCATATCTACAATATATTAATACCACATGCTAGTCTCGCTCTTCTTATGGTGATTAGGACAAAGAAAAAATATTGTTTTTTAAAACACTTTATGTTGTCTTGTTTACTAAAGTTGGTTATTGCTTATACTGGTAATTAAACAGACCTTGGGAGGCATCTGAATGTTACAAAATCTTAACTAAAATGATTGAGGAGTGTTTCAATTTCAAAATCCCCTTCACCTTTCCTGCATGTTTCTAATATCAATTTGTATACACAAATTTAATGAATATAAACAAATTTAACAAATTTTATGAGGCTTTCACATTTATTTGCACATGCCTAATGTGTTAGCTGGGTCTATCCAGATAGCAAAGCTCATTAAGAACTAGAGCCACAATTTGTGTGTGTCAGGAAAAACTTGAGAAACTGCAAGTCGCTTCTGGTGTGAGAGAATTGGCTGTCTACAAGGACATTGCCCAGGGGACACCCAGATGTTTTACCATCCTGTGGGAGGCTTCTCTCATGTCCCGACATGAGAAACTGAAGCTGACAGACAGGAGCTCACCCTGCTCCCCGGATTTAAACCACTGACCTTTTGGTTAGCAGTCCTACTGGCACAAGGGTTTAACTCATTGTACTACCGCAGGCTCCTGGAGCCACAAAACTGAGTATTGTTTTCACCTCCATGAAAATATGGATTCTGTTTTCTTTAATAATGTGTGGACGGTTCTGTCTCCCCTTCCTTCCATTTTATGACTTCATAGTCAACTAAGCTTTCAGTACTGGACTCAGTTAATCAGCAACTCTCACTTGTAAAAACTGTACACCAACACAACCCAGAAAGTTGATTTTTGTAGACTTTATTCATATTTAAAATTAAGCAATAGACAGTGCAAAAAGACAGGTTAAACTGAAACTGTTGGACAAGTGTGAAGTATAGAGAGCTGCAGGTCTCATTATACATACATTGTCCACAAGTCTCAGTATGTTCCCTCCCCTCTCCCTGGGTGCATCTACATTGTGTAACTGATGCAGTTTGGCACCACTTTAACTGCCATGGCTGATTTCTATAAATCACAAGGTCTTTAAGTTTCTCTGCCAAAGTGCTGGTGCCTTACCAATTACAAATCTCAGGATTCCCGCAACATTGAGCCAAGGCAGTTAAAGTGGTGTCAAATGGCATTCATCCTTCACAATAGGTACAGTCACAGTTTTCTCTCTCTACACTATTTTCCTTGGGCTCACTCCAGGTTAGTGCTTAAGCAATGTTCTGATGCACACAGTAGGAAGTTAATGAATGAGGAAAGGTGAATGGGTATTTTTTGTAATTTGTTTCTGCTTATTTTTTTGTCTACATTTCTGGAAAAGTTGTGTTGCATGTGGGGATTTTCCATAACAGTATGACTTTTCGATGAGGTCTACATCTCACTGTATCTCGTGTGTGTGTGTGCCTTCAAATTACCTGTTTGCTTATGGAGGCCCCATTAATTAATATGTTTTTAGCTTCTGAGATAAGACAGGATTGTGTGCCTTCAGAGACCCACTGCACCTCATCCTTGCAGCCAATAGAATTGTCAGCAGGAAACACTAGAGCAGGGGTGGGCAATTATTTTTCCCAAGGGGCCACACAAGACCCAAAAAATATTATGGAGGGCCGCACCTGAAGGCTGAACTGCATTCTACATAATATCAATTGAATTTATTTAATAATATTAATAATAATAGTAATAAAAGCACTACATTGCATTTCTGATATATTCATAAGACTGATAAGAGTATATGTTATGAGCAATGAAAAAGAGAGGTTGTCATAGGAAAAATGACATTTATTCACTAAAATTTTACAAAACAATGGTTAACAAAATGTGAACATTTGTATCATTTGTGATTCATTATATTAATGATCATTTTCAGTCACATTAGCTTCAAAGCACATTTTGAATTTCACTTATTCCTGGAAAGAATACAAAACATTGCCTACATTTTTGGTTTAATCACCTCATTTGGTGCTATTATTCAGTTATTTTTTTCTTATTCAGTGTGAGAAATCAAGTCTCTGTTGGTCTTTAACAAGTGCATCAAAGTCAAGTTGAATGTCAGAGGTGAAGATGCGAAGCACCCCTGACAGATGGCCATCCAGCCTCTGTTTAAAAGCCCCCCCAAAAGGAACCTCCACCACACTCCGGGGCAGAGAGTTCCACTGCCGAACGGCTCTCACAGTCAGGAAGTTCTTCCTAATGTTCAGGCGGAATCTCCTTTCTTGTAGTTTGAAGCCATTGTTCCATTGCATCCTAGTCTCCAGGGCATCAGAAAACAAGCATGCTCCCTCCCCCCTATGACTTCCTCTCACATATTTATCCATGGCCATCATCATGTCTCCTCTCAGCCTCCTCTTCTTCATGCCCAACTCTTGAAGCCGCTTCTCATAGGGCTTGTTCTCCAGACTCCAGACTCTGCTGGATGGCATCAACCTGCGGGCCACATTTAACCCACGGGCCGTAAGATGCCCAGGTCTGCACTAGAGGCCACAATGAGAAGGGACAGTCAGGCATTAAAGGGCCTCATTAAATGGCCAGATGAAGCATCCTGCTTTGCCTGGTTTTGCCAAGAAAGGAGAGTAGCAGTGGGGTGAATTTGTCGCCCTGCTCGCAGCTCCCTCTCGGCAACGCTTTCCCCATCACATGGGGGAAGTGTCACCCTTCCGATGAGGCCCCATGTTGTCCTTCACAGCAAAGTCTCCCATGTTGTGGTGAAAGCATCTAACAACGTTTTCACCCCAGTTGGGGGCAGAACCTCCGCCAGAAGTAACACAACACCATATGATGGAAGATGTGGGGCTCTGTCGATTAGATGGGGTGAAAGTGTCCTAGAACGCTAATTTACCTCTGTCTGATGAGGTCTAAAGACTGTCTCCCTGTCCTCTACTTCTTGTTGGAAGCATGCACAGGATTTTAGCTGTGATGAATGGAAGGTGTACCTATCTGTTTATGAAAGGGACAGTCTGCAGTCAGCCTATGCTCTGCAATATAATAAATCCAACTCCCCCTTTAAAAATTAGTTTAAAAGAACATTACTGCATTCTACAGTATAGGAAAAACGCTTATCTGAATTAGCGGTACTTGTTGAGAGTGTCTATTGTTCTTGCAATAGGACTCCAACTACAGGTCTAATCTTTATAACCACAACTCAAAACACAGGTCACTTCCCACATTCTCTACTTCTGGGACTTTATGGGCAATTATCAAATCAATGTGTAGCAAGAGAAGCAATTTAAGAATAAGAAACACCAGGAAATCAAATAATGCATTTAAAAGAGAGAAAATCATCTACATAGTTCGTGAAGAGTAGGTCAAATTTGCATTATTTAAAGTTCTCCTGTAACAAAGAAATCACAAAATATTTTAGAAATAGGAAAGGAATCCATTTTTTTGCAGGTTCAGCAGTGATTGAGACTCTGCTGAGTAATAATGACACAATATGCATTTTGTTGGAATAAAAGTTAACATCAGTTACTGCTGTTGAAGCCTGGCTCCAGGATGGGTGCAGATCAAGCATTGGTTGGCTTGCCTGCTGACTAATGTATACTAATGCATGTCTGCTGCTGGGTGTGGAGACCAACCAATCAGCCTGCCTGCTAGGTATATCTTTGGAATGATTGACCTGGAATTCCACATGGTACTACTTGCCTTTGAGCTGGGCATAAAAGTGCTAGCCTACACAGGGGCGGCCCCAGCAATTCCGCGACCTATGCGGTCGCGTAGAGCATCATCGGCTGGGAGGGGCACCACCGGCTGGGAGGGGCGCCGCCGCGCTGACTCAGCGCCCCACCACCGCCGCACTGCCCTGCGCCGCCATCCGCGCGTGCGCAGAGCACCTACAGGCGCTATAGCACCTGTAGACGTTTCTGCGCACGCGAACGCTCAAGCGCGCGCACTCCTCCCAAGCGAGCCTGCCGCTTTGGAGCCAGCGCATGCGCAAAACCTGCACTGCACGCATGCGCCGCTGGCTCCAAAGCGGCAGGCGCGCTTGGGAGCGAAAAGTGCGCGTGCTCGGACATTGGCGCATGCGCAGAAAGGTGCGCCGTGGAGGTGTGCCGCGGCCGATGGGGGCCGGGCGGTGGCGGTGGCGTGGCGGCGGCGGCATGGCAGCGGCGGCGTGTGGGTGTGGCGGCGGCGGTGTGGGCGTGGTGGCGGCGGTTCTGGGCGTGGTGGTGGCGTGGGCGTGGCGGCGAGTGACGCGGTGGCGGGGGGGACAAATTTCTTCGCGTACCCCCCCAAATTAGGTCGGGCCGCCCCTAAGCCTACACCCCCGAGGAACCGTTATAGGATGCTCAAATGAGCTTAACATTTATATTGGATCTGGGTCCAATGTTAAAATTATCCACAAAATTATGTTGACAAAATTAAATGCACTACAAAAATTCACAAATGTTGGAAGAGAACAAAATAATGGACAGGAATATAAAATGAGTTAATCTGGGGATACAGCTCTATTGAGAGGAAGAAACAAGATTGGCTTCAGTCAGTATGCAAATTGGATCCAAGCTTCTCTGAAATCACTAGTCATGCTCACAAACCAACAGGATGACCCTAACTGACAGGGAAACTTCACAAGCTTATGGAAAGGAAAAGGCTTCATCAATGGAGAAAACTAGTACTTTTCTTGTTTTGCATCAATGTGTTCTGGAAATGGTGGTTCCTGGCATGTCATAGATTGCTTTCTCATCTTTTGAGTATGTAGTTTGGGTTTGAAAAGACAAAATGCAGTTGTACTTTGTAAGTCATGAGAAAGGTGATGGAAATAATTTAAATATTGAAAGTTTTATTGAAATAAGTTTTGAACAGGATTCATTGTGGCCTCTCCACTTTCATATACCCCAGTTGAATAAGGTAGCATTGTGTTAAGAAATCTTTGTTAGACTTCCACACTCAGTATAATTGGTTACATAACTTTTCCCATTATTCTTCATTGCATATGGTTGTTTTTTTGCAGTTTTCTCTTGTTTGCCCCCTTCTACAATCTGACCCTCGCTGATGTATGAAATAAATACACATTAGAAAATCATCCAGTATGTATTTTACTGATATGTTGAGTAGGAAAACAAATTAGCGAAGACTCTTTGATCTCAAGATTAGCTACTGGTCGTTTACCTATGGGATTTTATCTGAAATGAAGCTCTAATCACACTAGCCATATAAATGGTTTAAGAAGAGATTAAAACTAAGTTTTTTCAAATATGCACTGAATTTAAATTTCATATTCCCACACAGCTGGGGCTCAATCCTGAATTCCTTATGCAAGCAAAATTCTCACTTGAATTAAAGCTTTCTCTGCATGTGCAAGCATAATGGAACACAAGATCCCTGTTTGATAAGGATTAAAGAAGGCTTTCAGTTTCCACTGTAAGATGGATGGATAGCCATCCAAACAGGCATTATCCATTCATAGTCTGGGTGATATTATTTACATAATTATTACACATATCTGGGTGTGGAGAATAGCATCATAGTTCAGATGATGCCTGTTCGATTATTTGAGCCAGTTTAAAGACAGATTGGTCATCCTTATGAATAGAAAGAATATAATATTACAAGAGTTAATGTGGAAAACTTAATGTGACTTTTGTGGGAAAGATACGAAAGATTCTACTATAGGTTAAAACTAATCATTTCCATTTAAGTATTAGAATCATACCTCTAGGGAACAGATTATCTTGCCCCATTCTATCACCAGGGTTTTGCATACTGCTGTGAAGTATATTAATATATATTCAACTTGTGGAGATTTTCATTGGGCTTGCAAAGAAAAGGCTCTTTGTAGTGCTTCAAAGTCAGCTTGCCAGTTAGAATTTGATTCCTATGCCATGTGACAACGTATAAGGTTCTGTTAAAAGAAAAACATGAGTTTTTAAATCCATATTAAAGCACACATGAACAGGCATCCATACTTTCTTAATGTAATATTTCTCCAATGCAAAGAGACGTAAATATTTGATTTTCATTTTTAAAAATAATTGAGAACAAAATTATCCAGAATTTTTGATGCAGAGAGAATGAATTTTTCTGAATTTCTTCCTATTATTTTCAGATGCATAAGCATCTTGTTGAATTATTCTGCATGGAAATATACAAAGTTTTGTTTTGCACAATAATATTGCTTTTTTTTGGGGGGGGGACATTATTTCTAGACAGCCACATGTTTGGAGCTTTTTTGTTTTTGCATTTTGTTTGTGAATTCCAGGAACCCTGTGCAAAAAAACCCTCCTATGGGTATTGTTGTGCATATAAGATGGCTTTTTATGTGAAAAATATTTTTCTGCTAGAGTTTCTGTTTTCTGAGTTACAAACAATAATTTATCACACACATTCATGTGTCTATATTGTGTGCACAAGGTTTATGGCAGTCTTGCACAAAAATGTTTAGTCACATTGGTGGCAAAAGAAAGCATAATCGTGCACAAATCTCCTGACATGGCTGTGTGTACGCAGTCATTTGTTATTGTTGTTCTTGTTTTGTAATTAATTTTTAAAGAGCATTGCTGTTATGCAAAGAATCCTGCAGTGAATAATTTTCAGATACATCAGATATGCAGATAAATAGCAAAAACTATTAACATTTTATCTGTTTTGTTACATTTTGTTGGCATTGAATATTTGCCCCTTTTTTTCTGTAGTACACCACCCTGAGTCCCCTTGAGGAGATAGGGTGGGATACAAATTTATTATTATATTATAATTATTAATAAAATATCTCAAAATGTAGGAGGGGCATTCTTTTTGACTGGTTTTCTGTTTATTAAGAAGCTATTTTATTTCATTCAGGAAACTAAGAATGGCAAGTATTTCCCCATCTTTAACCAAAGTAGAGCACTAGTACAAACATTCTGTATTTCTTACATGGCCTATGGTTACATAGTCATGGTCCCCTATTTCTGAATCTAGGTTGCAGCAGGGCTAAATTATGGACAGAACTGGTTCTATCAAGAGAATTAGGAAAACTCTCTAGCTTCCCTCAAGTCCCCAAAAACACAGTTCTGAAAGACTGTGATAACTTTTTAGCACCTTGTATTTTAGCACCTTTTGTAACATAAATATTAGATGTACAAATAATCAAATAATTCATAATCTTGGAATTTAAACACTCATGATTAAATATATTTAAGCAGTACATCGTAGCTTGATCCTCCCTTGTGCTCTCACTCCGATTTACAGGACAGCAGCTGATGTGAAGGTTCAGGGTCTGTTCTCCTCATGACTGTTCTCCAAGGGCCCTTCTACACATCCCTAAAAACCTAGAAGTAAACAGGATAAAAGGACATTTTATCCAAAGTGTAGGTAGAATTGGATTAACAGCTGAAAAGCATGTGTTAAAAGGGTGCTCTTAAAACCCGATTCCACCTGAAATTGTATATCCCTGCAGTCATGTAAAATACATAATTTCCTTCCCTCTGTGTGGGCTGCTCTAAAGCACATGCACTATTTAAAGCCTGAAACTTAGCTGATCAATTGATCGGGCTGTCAAAACATGGAGCCACAGACACAGGTGACTCAAGGGAAGCACAAGTAGAAAGCAGCTAGAGTTCTCCAAAAGTCTTTCTTTCATGATGAAGAGAGAGAGATCCAGTGGAAGTTTGGTTTTTTTTAAAAAAAATCACTCTGTTATGTCCTGGATCTCATGAGCACATGCGAATGTGGCTTGTATGTACCTTAAGATATTTGCATGTGTGCATATGATAACCAGCACATAACACAGTGTTTTTTTTTAAAGCTTCTGTTGGATGTTCACTCTCCATATTGATCTGCTACGAAGGAAGGCCGTGAGGATGGTGAGTGACCATTTCCCAGAACTGACCGGTTTGTGTGTGGACCTGCTGTCAGGTCCTGGGATTTTTTTGCCTCAGTTAGTCAATGTTGGTTTTGGCACTATTTGGAAGCATCCTGACAGTTAAATGCAGGATCCCTGCCACAATTTCTTCTCTCACCAAAGATTGCTGGCAGTGGGAGAAGGGCATGTCAGTCTGTTGCACTCTTATCGACAGAAGAAGAGACCCCCATATCTTGCAGCAGCTGTCAGGGAATTTTTATGATGCCGGTGTATTACTTGCACTATTTAATATGTAGATATTGTGAATATAGATAACTTATGAAGAGTAATTGATTTGTAGCTTCAGTTACAAATTCCAGCCAGTGTTTTATGAAAATATGCTTTTCTTTTTCAGAAATACCTCCTAGGAGTTGAATAGTTTTTCTGAGCTATTCTGACAGATCAAGAATAGCATTCTTTTTCAAACTCCTCCTACTTGCTATTAACTTCAGATTACTCATTAAGGACAAGAATGCTTTGAAGTATTCTTTAATTCTCTCTCTCTCTCTCTCTCTCTCTGTATGAATATATGTGTGTGTACACACACACACATGGATTACAATCGCAAATACGTATTAATCCATTTTCAGTCTCATACTCTCTCTCTCTCTCTCTCTCTCACACACACACACACACACACACAGTTTTGCATATGGAAATATAATTACTTATTGATATACATTCAAAGTTACCACCATTCACACAGGGAAAATAACTCATTTGACCCCATTTCTTTCTGTCTAACTCAAGGATCCCACCAGACACTTTGTTACTCACCTTCCATGCAAAGTAGTCAATATGATCTGATTAGAAAAATATTTTGTATTATGAGACCCAGGATATGTTGATAGAAAAAAAGTGTACAAATATTTTAAAATGGAATGAATATCTGAAATTAGTAGCAAGTAGGAATTTTTTTGAAGAAGGTGAATGCTATTCTTGATCACAGTGAGCTCCATCACCTGTATGAAAATCAGCAAGCCTATTTCCTATTTGCAGTTTTTATTCAGAAATACAGAATTAAAGGTCTGTACTGGTTACTAAAGCATTACATCTCCCCAGGACAATATTTCCAGTAAGTATTAAAAACATCTTTGCATAAAAGCCATCATGTTATGTATATTTGGCTGGTGCTCAAAGCAAGCATATAAAGGATGTTTGACAAATAAGGAGGCTTAGATATCTGCACACAAATCATGTAAACGAGGAGAAAAGCTAGGTACAAAATCATACACCTAAATCCTCATAGAGGATAATCTGTTGTCACTGGTTAAATAGAAGTATAAACAAGTCCTGAGATATGCAACACGACATGGACAAAATTGATGAGTTGAATCCACGGTTATTTTTCATTGAAATCAATGAAACCTGAATGGGTGATGACTCACTTTTCACATTAATTTCAAAGCCATCTAACAACTTGCAGGCTTCCACACATTTGCCTTAGGGAAATCTCAATGACAGTGAAGCAGTTCCAGTATCTGGAACAGGACTATAAAGAAATTGATCTTAGGAGAAAAGAAATCCTGAATGCCAAATAAGAATACTTTACAAACTAGGTGGAAAATTCCAAACTTGAACCTATATTATGAAGCATTTCAGTTAAAACTACTATTTGAAAATATGAGAGAGAAAAGAGATAAATGGTTTAAGAAAGAATGAGTTAATAAGAGTGAAGCAAGCTTTGGAATCTTCACAAGGAATTTGGGAACAAGCATAAAAAACAAGAGGCCCCGGAAAACTGACATTAAAATTTGGGGGGGATGGCAACCTAAATTGATGCCAGCCACACCAAAATGGACCCCACTTGAGAGTCTTTATGAGAAGGAGTTTGATTCTAGCTGGTGGAGAGAAATGAAACACAAAGGATAGTATAGGATTAAAGATTTACATGATATGAATGGTCACCTTATTCCCATAAATAGAATAGATAAGATGGGAAACAAAAATTGGATTAAAATACTAGGGAAATATGGAGAATGTATAGGGAGAAGTATGATGGAAGACATAATCAGAAAAGCACAGAGTTCAGAGAAAGGGCAGGTTGGAGTAATATGTAAAGGGATGATCAAAGATGAGGAATATATTATAAGAACATTACAAAATAAATGGCAAAAAGAGGCAGTACTTAAAAGATAAATATTAGAGGACTTAATAAGAGAGGCTAGGAAAATTAAAACAGAGAAATATAAAGGAATGGAAAGGAAATCTATTTGGAAACGGTATCGCACTCCATACCGTTCAACGTTTTGGCACTGTGGATTAAGCAAAGGATGGTATGCTCACATGTGATGGGAATGTCCAAAGGCCAAAAAAAATTGGGAACAAATAACAAAAAGGTGGAGAAATTATTTAAAATACCACTTCAAGTAAACATGGAGCTTATTAGAATATTAGGAAACAATAAGAGCAATGTAAAATATCAATATTTATTCAAAGTGATGACTTTTGCAGGAAAGATCGTAATAGGTTGGGGCTGGAAAGATGAAAATAATGAAATATGGCAAATTGGAGCAATTACTTGTTTGATCAGGTCCAATCAGAAATTACAGCAAGTGTAACCTGTGAGTATAAGAAGGAAGATAAAATGAGAAAAATTTCAAGAGAAATAGCTGTTATATGTGGAATGGATAAAAAGAGGTGAAGCCAATGTAAATATTATACAGAGATGGGAAAATCTGAGCTCATGGATGAAGTTAAAGTTTTAATGCAAATTGTAGTATGGGTATGTGGGGGGGGGGGACCACAAAAACGAAGGACTGAACAGAACTAAGACATATTGGATAAATGAGTGGATAATATAGAATGGAGGGAGAGGGAGAAATAGGAACGGGCAGAGAAATTGGGTTATAGATAAATGACATGTATGTATTAAATATACAAAATCTACTCATAAAACAAAATATAACGTTAATAAAAATATTTTTAATGAGAGTGAAGCAGTGAACTTGCTCTGGTTTTCAGTCCAAGGTTTTACATAAAAGAGTTACCCAAGATGCCAAAACCTGTTCCAAAATACATTCAGAACTTTTGGAGAACCTCTTTAGAGTTGGATCTGTGAATACAGTTGAATTCACAGTCCAGTGATCTAGAAATTCCCACCCAGGACTGGGCTCTGGCACAGTTAACTGAGAGCTAGCTGCATTAAATTACTACTGACTGAGAGGTCACGAGTTCAAAGCCAGCCCGGGTTGGAGTGAGCTTTCGGCCATTCACCTAGCTTGCTGTCGACTTATGCATCCCAAAAGACAGTTGCATCTGTCAAGTAGGAAATTTAGGTACCGCTTATGTGGGGAGGCTAATTTAACTAATTTAACTAATCCACTATATGTCTAAAGGCTTCTGAGATTTGTGTTAGGGTAGGCTGTAGTCACTTTCTTATCCTGTCCTGAGTAGACAGGATAAACAAATGCCTAATTTATATGACATCCCTGAGTTATTTGAAAGCTGTCAGCATATATATGATTAATCTACTGGATATGCAAAACATCCCAAGCTTCTTGAATCTGTACTCAAATTAGAGTTATAGTGTTTGATATGTTGGTTTTGGTAGCTGTCTTATGAATTACATCTAGGTTGTTACTCCTTTTTCCAAACTATGGTGTTTAGAGGGGAAAACAGTAAAGAAAATTGACAACTAAATTTCAAAAACTCAGGTCTCAAGATATTGAATACCACAATTCTGCTCCTTTTTCAAAAAAAAAACCTCATTGAGGGATCTAGGCAATTTGGGAGCATCATCATTCATGTCTTATATAATTTCTCCTCATTTTTGCTCAAGAGGGCATCTATTGTTTTATAAGGAATGTTTTTTTCCCTTCTTTACAGGAACACACCTCCTGCTTCTTCTACTCATGTGAACTTTTAATGCCCTACTTGAATATTTAAAGAAGACTCATTCTACAAAGAAGATAATTACTAATTAGAGAATTAATTTATACAATATAACTTAATTGTATCAAGAAAAAGAACAATAAAATACATTAAGTGCTTTCAGCTCATCTGAGTTTTAAACAAAAGAATGATTTGATTCACCTTCTCCTTTGAATCCCTTGTTCTGCACCTTGGATTCTTCTCATACGGGTCTTATTCTGAAGCAATTTAATAATGAGAAATTGCTTTGAAGAATGACTCTTTTCTCAATTTCAGAGGTAGAAAGATGGCCTACATTTTCTCATCCCTCTGTCTTTTTGGAGTTAGTTCTATTTGCTTTCAAAGACAAATTGGAAAGGGACTGCAGATATGATTTTGAATTAACTGCATTTGGTTACAAGATACTGAATTATAAACACTTTGTTTTACCCTTGAAGCCATTAACATTCTCTAATGCTTAAGAGGACACGGTTATATATACTTCAAGAGAGGTTGATGCTTAGACTGTAATCCCAAGCTTCCATTTGTTCATTTTTTATTATTATAGCCAATTCTAAAGAAAACTATATTGTCTTAGACACATAATCCATCAAGATCACAATTTTGTCTCAAATAAAGATCACTGTTTAATTCATTATTTCCATTCAAGACTTGCCTGATTCTATGACTGAATTATTCACCATTGTATTTTCTCTCAGCAATGGGGAGGTAAAGGTGGATTGAACATTCTAGTGTCTTTAATATGATCTTCCCAGGGAGCAAATATATTCCTCTTAGCTGGAGGTCTAGAATGGTAAGGAACACTTTCTTTGGTATACCTTTTTATGACCACTTTTTAGTTCCACTACTCAACTCTTTCTACATAAAGCATGCTTCTATGCCTTCAATCAAGAAATATCACTATTGCTACATTAGGTAAAAGTTTACCCCTGACATTAAGTTCAGTCGTGTCTGACTCTGGGGATTGGTGCTCATTTCCATTTCTAAGCCAAAGAGCCAGCATTGTCCGTAGACACCTCCAAGGTCATGTGGCCACCATGACTTCATTGAGCGCGGTTACCTTCCCGCTGGAGTGGTACCTATTGATCTACTCACATTTACATGTTTTTGAACTGCTGGGTTGGCAGAAGCTGGGGCTAACAGCAGGAGCTCACCCCACTCACTGGATTTGAACCTGTGACCTTTTGGTCAGCAAGTTCAGCAGCTCAGCACTTTAACCCACTGCGCCACCGGGGGCTCGGTGCTACATTAAGGATAGAAAAAAATATTCATATACTCAAATCACAGGGGGGGGGGAACCAAAAACAAAAACCTAGTTTCCTGACTGCTGGAAAATCTTGATGGTGAAAATTCAAGATAAACTAGAATTTTGGAAGACTAATTCTGCACAAACACACACCAGACACTTATAAATACAAGTGAAGTTTAATGTGCATTTTCTGCACAAAATACTACATTTTCTAGAGAAATATTTCCTCGACTGAAAAAAATGAATTTATGTGCAGAAAAATTTCTTCACAGAAACATTTATTTCAAAACAAGTTGAAATTATTCATTTTTGCCCATGAAATTTTAAAAAATATGAAGAATTTCATCAGTATGGTGTTGGGTGAAATTCCAATTCAGTACTAAATGTGAAGGACTTCTCTGCAGGTCCTAGTAAAATTAAATAATATTGGATAGAAATATTGCTCAGTGGGTTGATTCTATAGTTGTTACTTGTTTTAATCCAGAAATCCAACAATATTCTTGCACATTGATTTCATTGACCATTGGGGCCTATCTGTTTATTTTGATAAAATTCCAATATTTCTTTTAGAACGTCTTCTTTTGTGGAACTGAATACATTTAGGTAAAATGATCTTTGTTGGAAGCAAAAATCTCAGTAATGGTGAGGACCCTCTGAAAGAAGACGCTAATGGTTTGGATGTATGTGTGAGGAGATGGGGAGAAGGTACTGTTTTTTTACTGAATCTGGATTTGTGGAACATACATTCCTCATTTGGATATAGAAATCAAGGCCAATATAAGAAAAACCTGATGTTAAAATATCTCATACGTTTTATCTTCTAAGCTCTAGAATAAGGCCAAGAAGACATGATGGATTCACCATTAATCTGAGCTTAGCTTTGCATTTTATTTAGCCTTACTGATAGAATATCTAGCCCTTCTATCTCCCAATTCATGCTACCTCGTGTGGTGAGCAACAGGATAAAGGTAATTTTGAAAATGCATTTCAATTTTGAAAGGCCTCAGGACAATGCAAAACATATTTTCAGTAAGGTGCTCTCAGTGGAGAGGAGAACTGCAATGAAAAGAGTTCACTGGCTCTGGTGTAAAATTAACAGTTTGTCTTGGCAGGGATTTGGCAGGTAGAGCTGGTGCCTACTGAATTATGGTCTTATTAGACACAATTATGTGTGTTTATAAAGAACAAGTGGCAGCCACAGACAGAGCTGACTCCAACATCCATTCTCTGAGCAGGTGACAGGTAGGGAAGGAGGGCACGGCAAGTGAAGCCAACCAGCAGTCATTAGGTTTTAAATGGCTTCATTAACAGAGATGTCTTTTATAAGACATGTTCACTGAAGGCCAAAAGATGCCTGTTAAGACACAGCCTAGCTGTAAAGGTGACAGTTAGGGCACCATAGAAATATAGGTGCTCGCTGCAGCATGTATCATGTCATTATTATTACTTCATGCCAGTGCTGAATTTTCAAGTGTTTTCAATTCTTCCTGTTCTGCTTTAGATGAACACTTTTGCAGCAAATAAAATTTCTCTTTTAAAAACAAAAACAAAACCTATTCATTTATTAACTGCTTGAACAGTTTGATACCACTCACTACTGAATGTCTTCAAAAGTCCAAAGAATCTATTTCAGCACCAATAGGTTCAGACTAACCTACAGTAGATCTAAGGGTAATGGGGTATTCAAAAATATGGGTACAATGGTGAAAAATAGTTTTTCTCAAGTGCTGGAAAATCCTGATGAGGAGAATCCAAGATGACTATCTTTGCAGACTTGAATAACTTTATTTCAAAAAATATTCCTGCTTCCTTTAATCATGAAATTGGCAAAGTAGTATATCCTTTGAGTAAAACCACTGAGGTTGTGAAGCTTTTATCTTTCAAATGATTATGGAAACTTAGTGGTATCTACATGGGCCACAACAGGCATGTAGCTGGGGTGTGTGTGTGTGTGTGTGTGTGTTTGTAGGGCCCCCGAAATTCTCAGGGTGTACCAGAAGGCCTTACTGGTACATTATTTAAACTGTTATGTTTATTCATATCATGATCTGATCACCATGCTCAATATATCCCATATGCATGGGGGTATTGGGATAACCATACAAAAGATTTGTTAGGGTAGATTCTCTCTCACTCCGACTCAGCCTCCCCTGAATCAAACAGCCTTCCTCCCCTGAATCAAAATCCTGGCTATGGGCCTGGAACACAAACAGCAATGCTAATCTAGAGGAGGGTATCCCAGATTAGCATTGCCCTAGTCCACACGGCTAACCAAGGAGCAGGCTAAAGGTCTGGTTTCCACACTGCATGCTCTAGAGCCAGCCTGGTTACTGGCTGGCCTCCCCTTTGTCTAGCGGCACTGGAACCAGTTCAGTGCCACGAGACCATTGCCCTTATCTTGCTAGAATTATTCTGGCCTTTGTGATGCCAACTGGGCACAAGGTGATAGTGGGAGTTTGGAAGTGATGTGAGAAAGGGGGTGGGGGTAAGGAGGAATATTTTCCTTCCTCAATCTCCTTGTTTCTCTACTTATAGACACTACAGGTATCAAGTGACAAACACCACAATTTTCATGCCTAGTGGGCCCTGCAAAGGCCAGAATGATGGGACAGAGTAGCTGCTATCCTTTGTCTCTGGACTTTTCAAGACCAGGGAAAGTGGAATGATAGTGTAAGCAGCTACAACTGCTTCCTGAATACAAAGCAGCATGACTGTTTCACACTGTTCCAAAACGTGAATGAGCTCCAGAACTTCAGCAAAGCTCTTGAGCATCCCACAACTTTTCTTAACACATGACAAGAACAAGTCCTAAATAAACAAATAATGTTTCTTCTCTCCTCTAGTTTTCAATACCAGATAAGAATGAAAACATCAACTGGAATTAACCACAATTTTTGTTACATCCAAATATCAGCTTAGTTTCAACAAGCTATGGATAATGAGAATAAACTATTGCTAATGAGAACAAATTAGCTTTAAAACTTGATATGTAAATCCATTGTCAAGTATTCTGCACTATGAAATTCTAAGTAAATCCCTAAAAATTCTGAATTGTGAAAGGTCTCATATCAGTTGACGTTTTTTCTTGTGTCAAGAGGCCCTCTAATTGAGGACAAGGAAATTTGTATGTATTTTTTTCTCCCTCAAATTCAATAGTACATTGTAATTTATTATATTCTGAATACTGTGACTAGATAAGACAAATCCCAAATAACCCATGTCTCCATCTACTAATTCTGTTTTATACTCTGTAAAGACAGACATATGTTCCAGAGCAGATAAGACACCCTCTCAATTCAATTGACCACATGTCTTACCTAGGAGAAAAAAAATAGTCTCATATCCTTCCAGGTATGGCCTTATTTGTGTATTTTTCAAGCAGCAGGGGAGTTGTAAAGGTGAATGTAACCTCCAATTTTGCAATCCACTTATCAACAGAAATAAGTTGTGCTGTAGCTAATGGTACTGATCTCTAAATAGAGACAAAATAGGATTTTGTATCAGATCACAGAGTGATTGAAACTATATTGTTTTGTGGAATAGCTGTTCTTTCTTTTCCCCCAGCTATAATTTATGTAAGGTCATTTCACATCAACAATACGAATTTTGCAAATTGTCATATATTTAGTAGATATATGTGCATAAGTTCATTCCTCCCGTTTCTACCATTTATTTTGTGTCTTAAGTTTCTTCAGAAGCATGAAACGGGTAGCCCCCTGGTACTACAAGCCAAGAACCACCTCTGTACTTAACCACCACACTCCAATACAAGTTAAATCAACAAAGCAGTTTATTAAAGATTATATAAAAAGCATTTCAGCAAAATTGTAAAAACTTTAAAGTCTGTACAAGAAAATGAGGAAGTACAAGGCAGTATTAAATCCAGTACAAAAAAATCAAGAATAATCCTTCAAACTTGGAAGCATGAAACAGGAACAAAAACACGGAACTAGAATTCCCTCAGAAAGCTTGATTAGGACTTGGCAAGAGCTGTTGCCTCAATCTCCTTGTTTCTCTGGCTACAGACAGGAAGTCATGCCTTTTTCCATGACTTCCTGATACGGGTTTCTTCTGTAACAAGTTCTGTGACCTTCGGAGATTCTGTTGAGCAGCATGAAGTTTACAAAAACTGGGTCTCCTATCAACCAGCTCATTATCTTACAATTCATTTTTTCTCTCCATCTGGGATTTCATTCTCTAAACTCATTTCCCTAGAGAATGACTCTTCTGTACCATCTCAGCATCTCTCTGGAATGTGCCCTTGACTAACTGCTTGAGACACAGACTGATCATTTTCAGGACTTAAAATCTCATGTTGGCTTGCAGGCCCAGAGTTCCCATGATTCACTTCCCCATTTACATTGGTATCAGTCACAATCATGAGCTAAACTACAACACTCCTCCCCACACAAAAATCTGATAGACATGAAAGCCTGCTTTTGTGTGCATCCAAACTTGCCTTGGAAAGAGAGTGTGTGTGTCATGGGGCTTGCAGGTAGGCAGGCCCGGAGCCCAGCTTCAGGCAGGCTTCAGGCCTGCCTGCATGCCCTGCCACACACACACACACACACTTGGAGAGTGTGGTGGGGCATGTGTGGTGAGGTGTGCAGGCAGGCCCAGAGTGCACCTGCAGCTGAGTGCCTCTTACCCTAGAGTAAAAGGCACTTGGCTGCAGGCAGTGGCAGGCACATAAGCTTTCCAGGCCTGCCTGCACTCTTGCCTCTTTCCAAGGAGAGTGCATGTGTGGAAGGACATGCATGCAGGCCCAGAAAGTGTGTGCATCTGCCAGTGCCTACAACCAAGCACCTCTTACTGTAGATTAGAAACAGCAAGTGGCAGGTAAGAAGAACGCATGCCAAGAAGAGGAGCCAGAGGGTGCCCCCCCCCCCAATAATGGTCTGACCCAAAACACAAGAACCACTGACAACCCTCCTAATTTTGGGAAGCTTACAAAAAATGGATCATGCCCCCCAACAAAAGCCGGGACACGAAATAGGACAAGGTTTGCCCCAAATGAACATGTCTAATATTTAGTACATTAATCCAATGGAGTCTCTGACTGAATGGAATGGATGTATCAATATATACATGCCACCCATTATACATTCATGGGTAAAATGTATGAATTACATACATACTGATCCATCTATTTCGGATTCATGAAATTTTATATTCCAGGACAGGTGAGTGATTGCAGCTGTGATATATCTGCAACTCACTTTGTAACCTTGTTGGCTAAACTGTATAAAGGTATCTCATTTCTAAGTAAATATGCATTATTATCCTGACAGTTCTCTTCACTCCCTTAACCAAAATTTCTTCTGTTTGAAAACTGGCAGTGATGTCTTTCATAACCATTAAATGCTGTATTTATTCTAAGATGAAGAAATCTGACATTTTTGCTTCCTCCCCCCCCCCAATTTGAAAAAAACTATTTTATTTCACTTTATATCCTACATTTCTTCCCATATGGGATCAATATATGCGGATGTGTTGTCTCTACATTCAATTTTTGTAAAATTTGGTAAATTCGAATTGAAAAATAACTGAAATATAATGTTCACCCATATTTACTTCTGTTTTCAAGACATCGAGGGATGTGGCAGTGTCTTAAAGATCTACTTGATTAAATCTTTCTTCAACCCCCTGCCTTGTAGGAATATCAATACCCCCTTGGTTTTCAACAGTCATTTCATACTGGTATTTATCTACAAAAATAATGTCTTCTCCTTAGCTATTTCCAGTTCATCAACTACAGCAGCAAACATTTTCTTGCTTTTTAAGCCAACTGCCACCTCTATTTTTGAGAGTCCGTATACTGACGGTTAGAAATATAAGATGCTAAACATCTTTAAAAGCTATTGGAGTCAAGTTAGCCGTAGCAGAGTGGCAACAAGTGGTGCAGTAAATATATCATCCATTGCACTGTTAATATTCAGTAAATGTTAAGATGTAGTAGTTAGTTACAGAAGTAGCAAGACATGAATGACAAAGTCATTTGAGCCTGTCATTTGTTTAAAAGCAGCCTTTTTCAGGCAGTTTGTTTACCAGCAAAATACAAGATACTTTAAATAAAAATCTGGAATGACCACTGAGATTTGGATCTTGCTAATTTGCTTCAGGAGTTACTAGGGAAACTACTTTTTTTGGTTAGATATTTCATAGGGAACATTTTATTCTTAAATTGTATTTATTCAACATGCTTTTAAGATGCTTAATGGCATTTACAACATTGATTGGTAAGTATACACATAGTCAAGGAAGAGGGGATTACAGTCATCCCTCCACATTAGCAGTTTTGACTTTTGTGGATTTGATTATTCATAGATTTGATTTAAATGTTCTCTCTGGGAATCTCTAGATAGATATTATTAATAGTTTTTCAACTTTCTTGGGGGCTGAATGTAGCTTTCTTTCGCCCTGCTACAGTTTGTGAAAGGGCTTTGGCTACCTTTGAGATGACTTTATTTGCTACTGTTGTGCTGCCCTTTTCTTATAGTTCCAATCCAAATATTGCATTTTCTCTTTATCTCTACCTTCCTGCATGCAATAGAGTCCATGTATACATTCCCATTTTATGAGATGAAAAGCTCATTTTAAGCTATTAGTCTGAAAAGGTTTCACTTGATCTCCTTACAAAAGCCACTTTCTGCCATCTATCCTTTGTAGCTGTGAGGAGTATATCTCAGCCAATAATTGATGACAAATGCATTAGAAGACATATGTAGGCTACTGCTAACTTTTGCAAACACTTGTTTCTAATGCCAAACCTTTAGCTTCTGATTGTCTATAATCTATTCCTTCCCTGAAAATCATTCATTTGCTGTCAGCCAACTTCCATCCAGGTATAGAATGGATTGTTTCCTTGTCATTTAAAAAATATTAAAATGTGTAACTTTAAAAAATGAATGCGTTTGAAAATGGAAATGAAATGAAATAGATTACTAGTTTCCAAACACGGGCATTGCAGAAACAAAAAACTACAAATGCTAGCTCCATTGCCCCTGTTAAGTATCTATGGCTGTCCTCTTCTGTCTATGGCGGCTTTTCCACCCAATTTAAAATCCTGATTTTCCCACAACTGAAAATAACATGGAAATGTAAGTTTTAATATTACTCAATACAAAGGGTGGTTCCACACAGAAACATGCAGGCCAGAACTAGTGTCCAAACAACTACTTCTTGCCTACATTGTGGCCTGGCAGGGGTTCCCTGATCCTCCTCAATGGCAGGAGGGCATCACTATTTCACACCCATGCCAAAGCCTTCCCAAGCTCCTTTGCCAGTCATATGACATGGAATCTGGCATATAGACCAGGCCTGTCCAACTTCTTTTGGCCCAGGGGCCGGAGTTCTGGTCACTGATGACCTGGGAGGCCGCGGGGGGGGGGGTCGCTCATGGGGCGGGGGCGCTCCTGACGGGAAGGAGGAGGAGGAAGGGAGGATTCCTCCTCCTCCCCTCCCTCCCCCCTGCCGCTGCGAACCGGATCACAGTGGCGGGGCGGAGAGAGGGACGGAGGGGGCGAGGCAAGGAGCAGTTGGCTTCCTTCCTTTTCCCTGCCCCGCCTCCTCCCCTCCCTCCCCCCCGCCGCTGCAATCTCGCAGTAGCGGCGTGGAGAGAGGGACGGAGGGGGCGGTGCAGGGAGGAGGAGCTGGCTCCCTTCCTCCTCCCTGCCCTGCCTCCTCCCCCCCAGCCACCATTTTTTAAAAAAAAAATATTTTTAAAAAATTCTTTCAGGAGGGTAGCGGGGGCCGTGTCTAACAGGCTGGGGGGCCGTGTACCACCCCTGGGCCGCCTGTTGGACAGCCCTGATATAGGCTACCAACCACAAGATGCATGGCATCACCATTGTACAGTAGATAGTACTAACAGAGGGAGAGGGAGGGTGGGTTTTAGAAACCCATGTTCATGGGGTCCCTGAGCCCAGGGGATGTAGGGTGGCTCATCTTTAACTCGTTCCACAGGACTCAGGCTTTCACCTGAGTTATTTTAACTCAGGGTATAGCCACAATAAATTAATCTGGATCAGCCCACATGTATTTGTATTTGTAACAACCCACACCAACCTAAATGGTCAGTGTTATGTCCCCACAGTAACCTCCTCTGTTTTCCTCCTTAGTTAGAAGAGGTTAGCCTGCATATTGTAAGTAGCTATTATGAGAGAGATCCAGAGTTAGCCCCTTCCCTTTATTTATTTATTTATTTATTTATTCAGTTTTGTATGCCGTCCTTCCCCGAGGCTTAGAACGGCTTACAGAGAACATAGAAAACACACTTTAAAACAACAAAAGGAATTGAACTCTTAACTTCATGGCTTTTCTTCACGAACGAAGATTCAGGCTGGACTCACTCCACGTTTTCTTCAAGCTTGTTGATGACTAAAAAGGCCAATCCGAGATAGGCAAGTCCAGTTGCAGAAAGCACAGCAGAAAGTCTCCTTGAGTGATGTTGTTTCCAAGTTGCGTTTTTTCTGCGTTGTTGTTTCTCTTCGAGACTCATTTGGCATGACTTCTTGAAAGAGGCCGCAGCATTGTGGATAGTGCGTCTCCATGCCTCCCAATGTGAGGCATGGGTGGACCATTGTTGGTGATCAATCTGGCAGAGCCTGAGATGTTGTTTCAGGGAGTCCTTATATCTCTTTTTGGGGGCGCCTTTCTTGCACTGACCCGTGGTGAGTTCACCATAGAGTAGTATCTTTGGGAGGCGGTGGTCCTCCATCCTAGAGACGTGCCCTGTCCAGCGCAGCTGTGTTCTCAATAGCATGGCCTCATTGCTGATGATCCCTGCTTGCTCAAGGACAGCAACGTTTGTCACAGTCAGTCCAGTGTATATTTAGAATTGTGCGAAGACAGCGCTGATGAAAGCGTTTGAGGGGCTGCAGAGCTGCTTCTGTATGGGTGACAAGGGCAGCATCGTCAGCAAAAAGCAGCTCACGGACTAGATAGTTTAGAGTCTTAGTGCAAGCTCTCAGACTGCTTAAGCTGAACAAGCTACCATCAGTACGATAGCGTATAACTCTTAACTAAAAAACTGTAAAAGTGTTTGCAGCTGATTGGTCAGATCAGACCTCAAAAGCCTTCTGGAATAGAAATGTCTTGAATGCTCTGTGGAACTTTGTTAGATCTCTCAAAGCACGCACATCTTCTGGCAGAGTTATCCCCTTTCAAAATCTTCCCCATGGGCAGAGCCTCTCAGCTAGACTCAACTTGTGAATCATCCAGTCCAACCCCCTGACAAGTAGCAGGAAAATCACATTCAAAGCATCCCTGACAGATGAACAGACAGCCTCTGTTTAAAGGCCTCCAAAGAAGGTGCCTCCATCACAGTCCAGGGTAGATCGTTCCACTGCTGAACAGCTCTCCCAGTTAGGAAGTTCTTCCTAATGTTCAAGTGGAATCTACTTTCCTGTAGTTTGAAGCCATTCTTCCATGTCATAGTCTCCAGGGCAACAGAAAACAAGCTTGATCCCCCTCCCTATGACTTCCCCTCATGTATGTGTGTGTATGTATGTGTGTGTGTGTGTGTGTGTGTATATATATACACACACACACACACACACACACACACGGCTTTTATGTCTCCTCTCAGCCTTCTCTTCTGCAGGCTAAACATGCTCTTTAAGGGCTTGTTCTCCAGAGCCTTGATCATTTTAGGCACCCTTCTTTGGATATATTCCAGCTTGTCAACGTCTCCCTTAAATTGTGGTACCCAGAATTGGACACAGTATTCCAGGTGTGGTCTGACCAAGGCAGAATAGAGGAATAGCATGACTATCTAGACACTATTCTCTTATTTTTATAGGCCAAAATCCCATCGGCTTTTTAAGCTGCCGCATGACATTGTTGTCTCTTATTTAACTTGTTGTCCATGTGGACACCCAAGATCTATTTCTGCCTAAGTGGAATATCTTGTACCAGCCTGTTGAACAGGCTGGGACCTTATCAAAGGCCTTATTGAAATCCAGATATCCTTTTAAGTGAAGACAAATATGCACCTACATAGCAGGTCTAGATCCAATAGCTGTACAGGAAATTCACCATGGAAAATATGAGAATCTTAGAAAAAGAAAGAAACAGATCCATCTTTCCCTGAATGTATAAGCAAAGCCACTTAAAGACTTCATTAAAGTCCTGCATTATGTTGCTTGCCTACCACTATTTAACCAGGTAAGGTAAAACACCAAAGGAGTCTCAAGATGATAGATAGTGATACTTTGAAATGAAATATCAAAGTTTTTTCAGTTTAGAACTTTCACAATATTGGACTATAACTCCCAGAATTGTTCACCCAGCATGTCTAAGACATTTGTAATTGTCTAAATTCTGTATACATATATTTGATATATTACTAGCTGCTATAAGACACCATAAGAATGACAAGCAGAAGTCTTCAGCAATATATAGATACCAGGATCCACAAATATGCATCACTTTGTGTGATTTGATAAGAAGTTAAAAACAGCATACTTCTGAATCAAAGACAATTTGTTCAACATAAGAAACAACCAATTTGGAAAACAATGAGAAGACCAATTTGCCTGCTATTTCAATTTGCATGGGCATGATTTGAAATGAATGACAGAAAGCTTACCAGATAACAAAGAACCAGCATAGGAAGAAGTATTATTTGCCAAACATTTATTCTGCAGGTGCTCAATGTTGCTATTACAATTTTATAGGGAGAAGAGAATGCTTATTTGAATCAGAAATTCCCCAAGCCAAACAATCTCACAAGCAGGGAGAGACAATGGGTTCAAAAGTGCTAATTTCAGTAATCTTACTGGATATGACAGTCATTTTGGGAGGTAGATTATGATAGTGGGGAGAATACACAGAAATCGTAATGTTATCAGAAACGTGTTGTTTCAGTTATTGTCTGAAAGAATATCCTGTTTATTCTGATGCAAACAATCTTGTATTTCTAGCCAGGGTTTTAGAAATTCAATTGAAATTTCTGTCTCTGGCTGTCTAACTGCCTTTGTTTGAAAGCCCCAGTCATTTTTCTCTATGACACTGTAATCGCCCAGGATAAAAACATATTCAGATTTTTCAAAAAGAAGTCAGTGGTATCTGTGCTTCTCTGCTTCCTACAGCAGGAAATTTATCATTTGCCCTGAACACTGTGGAACTGTCATTTTCCATCATCCCTTTTCAACAATTTTACAGAAAAAAACTAAGCAATTTACTGATCAACACAGCCTTGTGATGCCTGTGTGGCCTATTGCTCTAAACTCCACTAGCATTTGTAATCCTACTTCACTTCTGTCTCATTCAAAGAGCTTTCACATTTCTTCATACTTCTTTCAAAGTACGATGGGCCCTTGGTATCTGTTAGAGTTTGATCGCCTGGATATCAAAATCCATAGATGCTCAAGACTCATTGTATACAATGGTGCATTAAATTGGCACCCCTTATATAAAATGGTGAACAACCAATTCAAGTGCTGGAGAGATCCCGAGTATTGTTAACTGACAGGAGACCGTAACACATTACCATAGTACTCAGCATGCAGCAAAATCAGAGTTTGCTTTGGGGGCTTTAAAACATATATATATTGGTTGTTCACCATTTTATATAAGGGGTGCCAATTTAATGCACCATTGTATACAATGAGTCTTGAGCATCTATGGATATATATATTAAAGTCATGGTTGTCTGAACCCATGGATGCACCTGTCTGAACAGTGAGGAGGAATGTCACAAATTGCAGCCCAGCCAGATGTGGGGCTGATGGGAGTTGCAGCTGGCCAGATGGGGCTGGTGGGAGTTGTAGCCAGACCAGATCTTGAGCTGAGGGAAGTTGCTCCCCAACACACAACACTTGGGTCTAGTGTTATTCTAAACTCAAATGTTAATACATTAATGTTACATAGAATCTGTTAATCAGAAAAGAACTATATACTATATTTTACTGATTAACAGATTCAATGTAACATTCATGTATTTACACATTTGAGTTTAGAATAACACTAGACCCAAGCATTGTGTGTTGTTTTAGTTCTGGTAGTTTACCCAGTGTGTTGCCTTGGAAGTTGCTCCCCAACCAGGTCTTGAAGGCTGATAAAGGATGATGAAAGTTGGAGTCCAGCCACATATGAAGAGCCACATGAATCCCACCCAGTTGCAGCTGGTCTGATTGGGAATTGATGGGAGTAGCAGCCTGACCAAGTCTTTCCAAGTATTAAGATTCCAAATGTTATGACTAGCATCTTGAATTTGGATTGGCAGGTTATTGGCAATCAGTGCAGATCCTTCAGGACTAGCATTATGTTGCACTTCAGGCCTGAAAACACCTATGACCACTGGCACCACAAAGAGTCAGTAATATTAGCAAGTGTATTTCCCTCTTAGCCAAAGGCTAAAGAGGGAGAGGAGTTTGCCCCCTCCCACGGAGAAAGAGGAGGTTCTTAGAACCTCTGGGAGGCAGGGGGCGTGGCCTCCCTTTAGGAAGGCCAGCCCCCTGAAGAGCTCAGTTGGAGCTCAGCAATCGGAGGAGACGGTTGACCCACCACTCCCGCCCTTTAGCAGTAAAGATTTTTGATCGCTCTTTAACTAAGAGGATCGGGTGAGGAATTTTCTCCCCTGCCACCTTAACTGTGGAGGGGAGTTTTTTGCCTACCCCTTTACGGTGTAGGGGCTAGTAAGGGGGAGTGGTATGTATTAAATAGGCTTAGCAGAAAATAGCTAGGGAAAGCCCATTGTCGGTGTGCACCTAAGGCACCTCCTTCAGGGGTGAGGGCCATTAAGTTAACATTCACCTCAAAGTTAAAGTTGAGGGGTTAACAAAGTGTAATGGCCCTGGAATGAAAGAGGCTGATCTCAAGATCTCGAGTACAGACCTCTCATTCATTTCCCTAAAAGGGGTTGCCCTGGTTGGATAATCAGGAATCAGGTGTTTTGCCCGAAATCGATATCGTTAGCCGAGGGCATGATACCCCGGCTAGAATACACCTTGATTCCTGACACCTTCTGAGTTAGACTTAAGGAAAATTAAATAGGTAACTTTAAATAAAAAGTTGCTCAATTTGAACCCAATACTTTGTGTCTCGTCTCTTTTGTTCAGGGGGTTGGAGGGCAAACAATTTATTGTAAAAAAAACATATAAAAGCATATAAAAACAGGAATAACAAATATAATCCAAAAAGGTTTAGCAACAGGTGTTAACCAAACAATAAGCCAACAATCCCACACTCAAGTTTGAAAACCTGAATACAAAAGTTATAAAACAATGAAATAGTAACTGTGTGGCAAAAACATACTAAAATATAATAAATACACTTAAAATAGTATTTAAATCTCACAGCCCTCCCCAATCCCACTCATACCTCCCCAAAGCATGCCCTTATCCTACCCCAAATGCCTGCTGGCAGAAAAAGTGGAAGGCCATCAGGGATAGGGCCATCAATGAAGATTTTGCCTTCCAAATAATAATAATTCTTCCACAATGAAACTTTAATTTCATCTCCAAGTTTCTATCACTGTAGCAACTAAATATTTCAGTTGGTTAGAAATACCACTTGTGTGTGGAAAGAAAAAAGACACAAAATACCGAAGGAATGTTAGCACTGCAAATATAAGAGTTCTAATTGTGATTTGCTGTTATACTAGAATTTGGGGAAATGAAGAAAAACTTGACATGGGTGTTAGAATCTTTCTTTGGGGAGGGAATACCTCTGGTCCCAACTCTGATGCAATTCGCTTGCCACCAATTTCTTCGGCGTCGAGTATTTATGTCACAGCGGATAGGCAACAGAAATATAGAATGTTAATTCCCCATCGGCCCTTAAACTCCAGTCTTTGTTCGTGTGAATAATAAAACTCTCATACAATTCACAAGATAAATATATAACTTTGTATTGAATTGTATTTAACAATAACTGGCAAAACATCGAAAAACAACAGCCATCATAGCTACCTCTCTAAACATCCTTTCCTCACAGATATTCAATCCCAACTGACACCAACTGTCACTTTGTAACTGACAAATCCTCAAGATTCCATTCAGCAGTCTTGAAACAGCGCCATCTGGTGTCAAACATGTCACACTGCAGGTCATCTCAAACTGCGATAATATATCTTGTGCTGACTCATGAATTGCTATTAAAATGCAATAATCTGACACTCCTCCTTCATGAGCAACACAAGTACACACATTACTTATAATAACAATATCTTCTTACAAAATACATTTAATTTACAATTAGTCAATGCTTTTGTAAACATATCAGCCATATTCTCATCTGACTGGACATACACAGGATTAATAAAACCATCCTGTACTAACTTTCTAACATTTTGGTACCTTACCCCAATATATTTTGTTCTCTGCTTTAATCCTTCAGCATTTGATATTGCTATACAAGATTGAGAATCAGTAAATAAAGATATCTTATCTTCAAAACTTTGGAACTCGTTTACTAGAGCCTTTATCCACTCTAGTTCTGTACAACAGTCAGACAAAGCAGAAAATTCGGCTTCTGCCGTGGATAAACAAACGTGTGACTGTTTACGAGATTTCCATGTCACTTGTATCCCATTAAAACTAATTAGATACCCGGAACATGACAAGTTTTGTTCGTTGTCACCAAAACTTGTGTCTGCAAACCCCTTCATACCGCTTTCTTTTGGACAAATTTTTAGCTTTTTGTCACATGTTCCTTTCAAATATCTTAACACTCGTTTTACAGCTTGCCAATCAGTCAACGTTGGTTCATTCACTCTCCTGCTTAGTACATTAGTGGCATAGGCGATGTCAGGCCTAGTCAATTTGCCAAATACAAGAGGCTCCCAACCACTGATCTATACAATGTTTGATTGTCAAACATTTCACCTCTATCAAGCTTTAAAATCTGGTACCATTGGAGTTGCTACTGTTTTACACAGAGTCAATCTTGTTCTCTCAAGTAACTCAAAATTTTTGTCTTTTTGATCTAGACAAATATCTTTTTCAGTTCTAGTTACATTTATGCCTAAGTATTTCGGACTTCTCAAGATCTTTTACAGTCATACTTGAGTTTAGTCCCTTAAAAACTTGTTCCACATCCCTTTCGGATGGTGCTAGTACTAAGAGATCATCGACAAACACCAAAACAAATGTTTGCTTTTAGACTCTTTTCCTTTCTTATATAGACATGTATCTACACTGCTTCTTTCGAAGCCAAGACCCTTTAACTTTTCGTCTATACACTGGTTCCAGCATCTCGCTGCTTGCTTTAGCCCGTATAATGCTTTCCGTAGTCGATACACACCAGTTGGAGTATCTTTTTCAAAACCAGGTATTGCTCTCATATATACATTGTCAGTCAGCTCTGCGTTTAAATAAGCTGTGGCAATGTCAAAGTGCCTTATAACATACTTTCTTTGCACACCGATGCCTAAAGCAGTCCTAATTGTTTCAGGTCTAATCGTTGGAGCATATACCTCATCATAATTTTGATTGTAAATTTGACCAAAACCTTGTGCAACCAATCTTGCTTTGTACAATAATGAACCATCAACTTGTGTTTTCCTTTTAAATACCCACTTGCAACCAATTACCTTTACATCTTTGGTTACATCTGCTTGTTCTAAAACATTTAAAGAATGAAGTGAATCAAATTCCTTCTTCATTGCTTTTACCCAACAATCACGTTCATTTTTCGGTCTACGCAATGCTTCAGCGTAAGAATTAGGATCTTTCCACTCTATACTTCCTATTTGCGTGACTTGGTACTTGGCTGGTGGAATTCCTTTAGTGATACGTGTGGATCTCCTAGGAATCTCATCCTTAGTCTCCTCCACATCCCTAATCTCCTCTTGACAATGTCCATCAACCTCTGTTACAGATTTGGACACTAAGTCAGAGTTTGTGGCGCAAAAATCATGAAAATTACTTTCTTCAGATTGTTCCTTGCTTTCTTCCACATTTGCCTCATCTAATACCTCTACAACTTCAGATTCATTCTTTACTCTAGAAACACTTGGGGTTATGAACACTTCAGTGTTCGCATGAATTCTATCCCAATGAGTATTATTTTCGAACTTTACAGATCTGGAGACTGTGATCTTCTTCCCTGGAGAAGAGCCATTCCAGAATCTATAGCCTTTCGTTCCACCTTCATATCAATAAATTGCATCTTTACCCAATGCTGATCTCTTTTGTCTCTTTGCTGTATAGAAATTAAGACATTTGCATGCGCACCAAATACTTGAAAATGATCCACCTTTGGATGTCTTCCATAAAACAAATAGAATGGGATTTCATTTACACTTGAGGTCCATAACCTATTCAGCATGTAATTGGCAGTGTTAGCTGCTTCTGCCCAAAAACCTTTGGACATTTGTGCATCCTCAAGCATTGATTTTACCATGGTTTGAATTACACCTAGCGACGCTCCGCAATTCCATTTTCTTTTGATACACACGGATTTGTTTTCCTATGCCAAATTCCTTTATCCTTAAAAAAATTCTTAAGTCTTTCATTCACAAATTCACCTCCTCTATCAGATTGAACTTGTTTAACAGTCAAATCAGGAAATTGGTTCTTCACAAAATTGTACCATTCAATAAATTTTTCATACACCTGAAATTTACCTTTCAGAGGGTAAACGAAGCCAAATCGAGACCTATCATCTACTATTACTAGTAGAAATACATTCCCTCAATACTCTTTGGAAAAGGTCCAGCTAGATCCATGTGCACTAACTGTAACTTAGTTGTTACTCTATCACTCCTTTTGGCAACAGGATAAGCCTTTAACTTTGTTTTGTTACAGACAGCACACTCTAAATAATTTCTGCATTCTGGTATTTGAATGCCTACTAGCTGTGCAGTCTTTCTAATCATATTATAGTTCATGTGGCCAAACTTCCTGTGTAGCATGTGCAGACATCTGTCACCATGCAGAGGTTTCCCTTCAAACTCTGAATACTATTTGTAGACATTTTATTACTAGCATTCATTCTATAGAAACCATTTTGAAATTTTACTTCCTTATACATACCTGTATTTTTATTACTCATTTTACATAACTCCCCTTCAAACACAATGGATAAACCATGGTCTGCAAGTTGTTTCACCCTAGAACATTGTGTTCTAGCTCAGGAACTAAATAAACATTGTCTAACTTTAGACTAAGTTGACCAATTTCAACTTCTCCCTTTGTTAAAACCTTGCACCTTTGACCATTGGCTAGACTCACACAACTTTGCATAGAACCAGATAAAGGTTCCTTCTCTGCTAACAATTTACTATCCTTAACAAAACTCTTTGCACTCCCAGAGTCAATAATCCAGGGTACCTGAGGAATAAAATCATTGTTACATTGTAAACTCATCAACAGACAGCCTGAATCAGAGTCTTTTCTTGAATTGTTGATCTGTTCTTTCTTGCTCTGTGCTGATTCACTCTTCTTAAACTTGTTCTGATGACATTGTCTAGCTTTGTGTCCTCTTTTATTACAAATGTAACAGATGATGTCACACTGGATTGTCTCTTTCCTCTTCATATTGAAGCCTTTGTTGACCGTCTTCTCCGTTGAAAGTTGCTGGGCATTTCTTCTGTAACAAGCCCAGTTCTCAATCTAGTCGAAACTAAGTCAAAGTTGATGTCCTCTTCTTTCACAGATTGCATGGAGTCAATGAATGAGTTGTAGCTCTGCCCCAAACTGCTTAGTAGAATTAAGCCTCTCTGATCTTCTGTAAAATTGGTGCCCCTTGCTGCTAAATCATTAAATAGGCTCAGCATTTTACTCAAATGAGTCTCTCTGGCACAATTTTCCATTGACAGAAGCTTCAGTGAAAACAGTTCTCTGCTCAATAAAACTTTTGAGCCTCCAGTAGCCTGCTGATACAGCTTTTCAAGCCTTTTCCAACAGTCAGCGGCTGTTTCTTCCAGAGCTAAATATGTGAGGTTCCTATCGTCAACTGACAGGATGATGGTAGCCCTTGCCTTGCTATCTTTCAACCTTTCTGCATCAGAAATCGGTCGATGTGTTAAGCAAGATAACAGCTCCTCCTTTGCCAAAACTGCTCGCACTTTGGTAGCCCATATTAAATAATTTGAGCTGCCTCTGAGTTTTTCTAAATGATGCTGTGCTCCAAATAATGCCATCTTTCTTCACACTACAGATGCTCCTGGCAAAAATTCACTTCAGCTTTTTTCTCTAACACTGAGGTAAACAGCGACTTCTGCTGCAATTTCTAGTGTTATTCAAAAACATTTCTATGAATTATGGGTTATGTAGTATCTCTGTGCATCTGCAATTCTGGATTCTGTGTTCTGGGTTCTGGGATCTGGGCCCATAACCTCTTCGTCGTCGAGTATTTATGTCACAGCGGATAGGCAACAGAAATATAGAATGTTAATTCCCCATCGGCTCTTAAACTCCAGTCTCTGTTCGTGTGAATAATAAAACTCTCATTCAATTCACAAGGTAAATATATAACTTTGTATTGAAAATTGTATTTAACAATAACTGGCAAAACATCGAAAAACAACAGCCATCACAGCTACCTCTCTAAAACATCCTTTCCTCACAGATATTCAATCCCAACTGACACCAACTGTCACTTTGTAACTGACAATTCCTCAAGATTCCATTCAGCAGTCTTGAAACAGCGCCATCTGGTGTCAAACATGCCACACTGCAGGTCATCTCAAACTGCGATAATATATCTTGTGCTGACTCATGAATTGCTATTCAAAATGCAATAATCTGACACAATTTAATCCTTCCTCTCACTTTACCCAGCAAGGTGCTTTTTTGCTTCAGTAATTCGCATTCTGTCCTCTCCCACCTCTACTCTTTTGCTTCCTTATTAATTTTTCCATCTGCTACAGTGATCATTCATCCTGTCCACTCTCCTCCACATTTCTTCCTTCCCATATCTTTATGAAGATCAGCCCTCATTGCAGTTATTATTCCTGTCATTTTGTTTTAGTTACTTTGCCATTAACTCATCTGGAACTGCCTAAAGAGTATCTAGAGAAATTGATATATCAGGCCTCTCTGCAGCTTATGCTCTGGTAGTTGGGTAAGTCAACTAGCAAGTCATCCAAATATATTTTGAGGTGCACTTCTCCAGCATCTCCCTAATATGCAAACAAAGAACTATTCCAGATGGGACAAATATCATGGAAATTTGTGACATTTTGATTTTCCAGTACTTGGAAGAGCGAAGATATGGCCAAATAATATATCTGTTATCCCCCGTCTCCCCCTTTGGCAGTTCTCAGCAAGAGCTGCAACATTTTATGTCTATCCTTGACTGAGTTTAGTTTTAATGTTGAGATGTACTAAAACAAAACAGCATCATCCTCTTCCCCCATGTCTTTTCACGTTTTAAAAAAGTGCACCAGTGCATCTGTAAAATTGTATTTTTGTATTATAGCTTTATAATTTTAAAATAAAGATTCAAAGAAGAGAAATCACAGTCATAAGACCACCTCAGTAAGTCATGTTTCCTTAAACACAGCACTTCCTGAAGATCCAAGAAATCAGTATAAAACACAGAGGTAACCACTAGCAAAAGGGGAAATGTAATAAGAAATTTAATGTCCCGATTTGAGAAATGTGGATTTAATATGATGTGTGGGAATGAAGGGAAGACGAGAAGGATGTATGGATGGAGTTTTGGAGACATCAGTATAATATTAAGGCCTGCAATGCAACTACCTGCTTGCTGGACTGTGATTAAAACTGTGATTAAAACCTGCTAATAAGAACTGAAAAGTAAACTCTGATAAGAATTGGGGCAGTGATAACAGAAATGTCTATAATGTTAAGAAGAAATTCAACATAATATCAACACCAATCAAGAAGATCAACATCTGGCCAGGAAATTGAGATGGAGCCAGGATGGAAGACGCCTATCACTGATTTACAACTTTGGGACTACATCAGCAGAATATTTCTATAAAAGACTCAATCTAATAATGCTCAAATTGTGACAAACAGAGACACTGTTTACCCGCTATGCTCTGCTCCATGGGAAGGTGAGAGATAGTGTACCTATGGAGGGTGTCATATGCTATGGAAAAGCATGATTCTGGTCACTTTGGGGTTTTCTTTCTCAAGGGAAGAGGAAGAAGTGCACTTTTGGAGTCTTAGATTTTGTGCAGGGAGTCAGGTTATGCTGTATGGAAAACACAGATCTGATACTTATGGAAAGTATGCATTTTGGAGTTTTGAAGTTATGGAAGTTGTGGAACTTGTTGCACTTCAGAACAGGAATAACCCTCTGACTTTAAAATGCCACATGTTGAGTAGGGAAAACAATCCTTTTTATTGAAGATAAGTAACAGCAGCAAGGTAAAAAAAAACACTTTAGGAGAATAGATAAGTCCAATTAGGTAGGAAGATAAGCAGGAACAAAGTTTTCCAAGGTAGGATTCAGCAAAGTTCAAAAACAAAATCAGACTTTTGTAATAAAATCAAAGAACCAGGAAAACACTGATCAAAGTATGGGTATATAATCATAAAAGACAAGGAGTCAAACCATGAACAAGAAATCCTTAACATGTATCTTCCAAGAAAGGCTTCCATAAGACAAGAGCAAGAACTTAGCAGGATTCTGGAACGATGCTTCATCTGACTATATTTCCCATGGTGAGAACTTTACATCTCCTCGTTAGGCCATTCAAGCACCCAGAAACTGTTTTCATGTTCCCGACTGCCTCTCGCCCTTATTTCTCGAGGCCTGGCAGAACAGCGAAGGCCTTGGCCGAGCTGTCTGTTTTGGCTAATTTCCAGGCGTCTATCTGCTCATTATCTATCTGCTCATTAGTTCCTCCTGGTGCCAAGTTGTTCTCAAACCCCAAATCCTGGGAACTCTCTGGGAGCAATTCAGGGAGTAAACTATCATCCCTATACCCTGTAGGAACATTCTCATGAGAAACTACAGTTTGAACCGGTGTCTCTGTGTCATTCTCTGCATTAATATCATTGTCCAGACCATTGCCATCTTGACCCTCATTGACATCATTCCCCACATCTAAAGCACCTTGATCTTGAAACACAATCACAGGCTGAGCTCCAACAGAACTCTGCAGGAAAGCAGGGTCTGGCCTAACAGGTGCTTCTCAAAGGAGGGAAGAAATGATATGGTAATATTTGAATACCTGAGGATGAATGTATGTACATGTAATGTGAATGTTGAGTGAAAATATAATTCTCCTTTGTTTGTTTTGTTAGCTATGGAATTATACATCAATATAAGTGCATAGAATCTATATGTCTGTATGTCCAATGTCATTCTTTGTCTAAATATTTTCTACAATCTGATATACCCTCTCACCCTGGAAATTGCAATAAAAAGAACCTATGCTTTAAAGTCATTCATGACAGTAAGAGCTCAAGAATTTAATCTTCTGGAAAATATACAAACTTCAGTATCTTCAAACTATGGTGGAGATATATAGACTGTGTGTGTGTGTGTGTCTTTCATACATACATGCACACACACACTCTTTTTTTTTTTTTGCTGGCAGATAAGATATCAGGGATTTCCTGCATTAGATATAAAGAGAATCTGACTGGGCTTGGGTATGTATGGGGGAGAGGAAGTAGGTGAGGAAATAATTGCCGTTCTACCTCAGCAGCAAAATGTCTTAGGATGCAACTGCAAACAATTAGTCATCGAAACATCTGTATCTTTCACTTACTATACCTTTCCTAAATCTCACAGTTAATGTTCAGAAAATGCACTGTGTGCTTTTTATTAAATCACTTGGATGCAAATCTATAAACCAAGAAATCTCTTCATCTTTTCTGCCACAATTGGAATATAAAAATGGTGCTACTGCATT